>FYEU01000312.1:847534-984643 GCA_900188575.1 Geosmithia putterillii | reverse complement strand
CCCCCCCCTTGCAAGTACATACACGTATTCCGTGCCCCAATCATCAAAAGCACGAGCTTACCCTATACGAAAATGTCGCACGGAGAGCGGAGCTTCAGGTCCTGGCTACCAGATCTTTCTGGACCAAAATTCAAGAATATTGACAAACATGATGCGAATTCTTGGAGAGAAAAATCCCTCCAGGTTCCTTTCCTGAGAGAGTTGATTCATGGGTGGCTGAAATTGAGAGAAGAGCCATTCAAGGGACTCACAGTTGATGGCAAGTTCTGCGCTTCTCTGTAGATGTAATACCTTACTTCAGGATATCCGTGTGCAGAAAATTTGCAAAAAAGCATGTACTAATCATTGCTACATGTATGCAGGGAACATAATCGAAAACCTCTATTGTCATGAAGATCACGGGTTGGATGTCATGAAAATAACCTCGGCGGCACTTGACATATTCACTCTTTGCTCTGATGACCAACTCTCCAAGCTACGTGAGCCGCTCAACTCAAAGACGTGGCGGTCTTGGTCCAATCCCGAGATCTACTTCTCCCCCTATGGACTGAGGCTTGAGGAGCTCTCAATGCCTCTGCGTGATGCTATCTTGGGCCTGATAGAATGCACTCTGTCCCCCGAAGGGTATGAGAAAATCACAAACGCCAGGCGTGTCAATGAATTTCTTGGTGACCTGTGCAACGCAAAGGGCGTGCTCAACGAAAACTCCTACAACTTCCTCATCTTCGGCGAGCCATCCAAGCAAAATCCATGGGGCTGGAGCATCTACGGCCACCACCTCTGCATGTGCGTTTTTATTCAGGGAAAACAACTGCACATCAGTCCGGTCTTTATCGGTGCTGAGCCCAATGAGATTGATGACGGTCCGTACCGAGGCATGACCATGATGAGGTCCGAGGAAGTACTGGGCTTGGCTCTGATGAAATCCCTACCACCAGACCAACAGATGCAGGCACGGACATACAAGGACATGAAAGACGATGAGATGCCATCTGGCAGGTGGAATCGGGCAGACCAGCGCCACGTCTGCGGTGCCTACCAGGACAACCGAGTGGTGCCATACGAGGGCCTCAACGCTCAACACCTCAGCGACGGCCGGGTTGCCATACTGATGGCCATTTTCGACGCTTTCCTGGTTTTTCTACCTTATCCCTCCCGTTCTGCAAAGCTGCGTCAAATTCGGGAACATCTGAGGGACACCTACTTCTCATGGATTGGCGGCTTCGAAGACAACGACCCCTTTTACTACCGACTGCAGAACCCTGTCATCGTTGTCGAGTTTGACCACCACTCCGGGGTCTTCCTGAGCAACACAGAGCCGGAGAGGTTTCATATCCATACCGTTGTCAGATCACCAAATGGCGGAGACTATGGAAATGCATTGAGGAGTCTAGAGGATCGAGTTTCTTGAACGGACCGATATCAGTTCCACGCCCCTTGGGCAACATTCCCCCCCTGACGAGGGCGTCACGGCGATGCGGTATCTTTGGGGTCTAGGTAGCATTCATTTGGTGTAAATACGGAGTACATATATCCCACTTGTACGGACCCGGCTGTGGATTGTGTCTCAATCCGGGCATGCCATATTGAAGAAGAAAAATGAAAAGGCTTTTCAAATAGCTAAATAGGTAATATATTTTAACGACGGTCAACATAATACGAGTGTCATTTACTACAATCAAGTGATTTCAACTATCGATCTTGGTATCTGCAAGTCTCGCAGAGTTCACATTGAGAGATCATCAAAATCCGTTTCTGTTCTGTACGGGCGATCCCGCTCGGCTTCATGTGGTATCGGTCATTCGTGCATTTTCAAGGAAACCATTACACCACCCAGCCCCCGGCTACCCATCCCTCCCTCGTAGAAATCAATCGCGGGTAGTGTGTCTGTTTTGCTCAGCTTAGCTAGGGTCCCGATTACGAGACGGAGAATGCTTCAATACGTCCTCATTTAATTGGCTGCACCCCACAAACCGAGATTTGTTTATTTCCGTGCAATAGGAACATTCGGTACGCCGGGGGGTGCGTATGTCCACGCAACTGCGGAGTAATAATAATGGCTTTGCCGTTACAGGGAGGGGAGGATAACCACATAAAGGCATTTTCGCCGTCCAATCGAGTTCTTCTCTGATCTTGTTTAGATGCACCGATAGAAACAAGACCAGTTCTCACCAACAAATTCAGCCTAGAAGAGGAATTGACAACCATGGCGAACACTACGAGTCTACTAGTAAATGATTCGAGAACCCCCTTTCGCCTTCTTTAAATACTGATCCTCGTTACCAGGGAAGTGAAATCAGACCCTTGGATGTCATTGTTGTTGGCGCTGGCATTGGTGGATTAACGGCTGCAACGTCCTTGCGTCGAGCTGGCCACAATGTCAAGGTATGCAATGCAACCCACGAAACAAATGACGGGCAAGCAAATAGTTGTATCTGACAGCCTGGAACTCGAGTGTAGATCTTTGAGCAGTCTTCTTTCAAGGAAGAGGTTGGTGCTGCTCTCCATGTGTGCTGCAATGCCTCCCGCTGCCTCTTGAAGTTGGGCCTCAAAGTAGAGCGCCTACGTCCGTCTACTTGCGAGGGAGTATGTACATGTATATTTCCACCCTGGCTGAACTGTGGTTCTTTGCTAACATTTCAAAAGGCGGCCGCGTTCAAACCGAATGGTGAAATGATGCGAAAGCATATGAACGATGACGTGGTAGAGAAATATGGCTCGGTATGGTGCTACATGAAATGAATTCACAGGTCGCCGCTGGAGGACATAAAAAGCTGACAAGCGGCGCCCTTAGCCTTGGTGGCTCGCCCATCGTGTCGACCTCCACAATGAGCTCCGGACCCTTGCCACGGGGGGGGAAGGCGAGGGAACTCCTGCTGAGCTCCGCCTGGGAGCCAAGATCCAGGGCGTGGACCCTGAGGGGGGAATCATAACCCTTGGAAACGGAGAAACCCACCAGGCGGACCTGATTGTCGGCGCTGACGGCGTACACGTAAGAGAATCCCAGGAAGGAACTCGTGTGAATCACATTGACTGACCCACGTAATGGCTGGAGAGCAGTCCACTATCAGGGAGGCAGCCTTTCACCCTGCCAAGGCCGTCACGACCAACAGCAGAGCCTTTCGCTTTCTTCTTGACCCCAAGGACGTTGATGACGACCCTAATTGCATCGATGTTGAGAAGGGGATATGTATGGCATACATGTCAGATGAAAAGAGATTCGTCTTGTACCCCTGCCGGGAAAACACCATCTACAACTGTGTTTTGATTGTTCGCGACGGCGAGGCTGGCCAAACTCCCGAGCCTACATGGAACACGAATGCGTCTTTGGATGAGATATTGAGTATCTACGAGGTACCCGAGTTCAGCGAGGACCTCATAAACACCATAAAAAAGGCCAAATCTGTCAAATGCTGGCAGTTGCTCAAGCGGGAACCGCTGGACAGATGGGTCAAAGGACGAGTTTGCCTCATAGGAGACGCAGCACACCCTATGCTCCCTTGTAAGTCTCAATTTTTATTTCGCCTGACATTCCGCCATCCTCTCGTCTAAATCACCACCAACCTCTACCCCTTCCCTGGGCTTGGAAATAACCGTTGAACTAGACACGGGCCAAGGCGGTGGTCAGGCAATCGAGGATGGAGCATCGCTGGGTATGCTATTTAGCTTGGGGAGCAAGCCTTCGCATGTCCACCAGCTTCTTGAGATGTACCAGCGCGCCAGGTACAACAGGGCTTCCACCATTATGAAGCTGTCTGCTGGCGAAGAGGGTACTGTCAGGATTGACCCTAGGGACACCGAGCCTTTCATCATGCCTCATGATGCGATGGAATATGCAAAGCAGATGAGGTCCAGCGAGCTAGTCATTGGCTAGAATCTACACTCTGGCCTCCCAGTCTCTTGTCTATTTTTCTTCCCCTTCAAACCGTCCTAAATCCGTCGGCTAGGATGATAAGCAGTACACACAATGTGGGATAGGGCGCAAAATTATGAAAGAACATTGCGGTACTATCAACAGAATCATTGCCATTTTGTAGTTCTTCAAGATAAAGTTCGTCGAGTGGACTGTGAAGGAATGCAACGTGGATATATAAAAGATTAGTAACATGATGATCTGGTATTGACATCTGGTGATGTTGCAGCCCATAAGCAGCAAAATCTGGGTAACAATGAGGGGACGGTTATAGGCAGTTAGTGGTCATGAGAGCAAGTTACCTACATAAACAAGAAGACCTGCCCTCGCTTTTTCCAAATCTTTGAATTAGCTTCAACCGAGCTGCTGTTCGCCGATATGAATCATGTAGCGTGCGCCCAAAACCCGTGGCAAGTTAAAAGGCTCAACTGTTTTGCATGCCAACCGCCTGCATTGTAAAATGCAGCGAGTTTCGACGAGTGCAACATAATAGTCCCCCCCCCCCTATAGCCCCTCATCCTCCAGTCGTCGTCATCCGAGCTGTTACGGCCATTATGTATAAGATGATGCAGTACAATCATCACCAAGGCCAATATGCCCGCAAGGTATGAACGAAAGACGTGAGCCAAGAATGACTCTGAGGCCCTTTTTTTATTGCAGACAACACAAACTATTCGCATTGTTGGATGGATGATAATAATTATGAAAGTGACATTTTCCACGTTGTATTTGCAAGTCGGCTCGAAGACCTCGGGCCGTAGTGACCCCCAATACATGTACCGTCGATATGACGGTTTCATTTGGCAGGAATCACCGGGAGTGTAACGTAGTTGGCGAGAGCGGGCGAGAAATGAATATGATTGTACCCGGAAAAGGTTTTGGGAGCTCTGTATAAAATAGTCAGTAATTTGGCCGTTGTTGGAGTGTGATGGGAGAGATCCCCAAGACTTACCGATCCACTGGATCTTCGTGACGGAAAACGCCACAACCCTGGGTGTCGCCAGATGAGATCTCGACGATGAGCTTGTTTCCTTTCTCCACAACAACGCTGGTGGGCCAGATCTCCACATCGACGGGACAGATTTCACCGGGAATCACGGGCTGGACGTCAGTGCTGAAGTAGCTGCGGGCTGGCAGATAATGTCGGGATTTGGGGCTCGCGGTGTCGATTTTGCGGAGACTGACGCGGAGCCAGCCCTTGCACAGGGGCACGGGGTCGCCCGCAGAGCCGGTGTAGAAGATCTCCTTCCCGCTAGCACCAATGTGGCGGAGAGTTATGAAGAGATCGATATCCCTGGGGGTCGAACCCATGGGATACGGGCTCATGGAGACATTCAGGTGTGCAGTGATGTGACCTGTAATCTCCGTCTCCTCACTGAAGGCTGGCGTGGTGAACTGGATCAGCTTGGGGTCCCTCATGGTACCGAGAGCTTCATATGTCATCTTGACTGGCAAGCCCTTGGGCAGGACCTCATTCTTATTCCATGTCAGGCTTTGAGTCGGGGTGAGATAGAGCTTTCGGTATTGGGTCCTCGCGATGGGCCACTCAGTCTCCTCCCTCCTGGGGAAGGCCTTTTCTGCCTCGGCGTCGTTATACCCCACATCTCCCTTGCGAATGACTAGTGAAACAGGCGAAACCTTTCCTTTCACGCTCCAACCCACTCGGTCGTCGCCTTTGAGAAACGCGTCTAGGAAGCTGCGCTGAATCGCGGCCTCTTCAGCGTAGTAGAAGGGCAGATCATGCCGTCCGGTGATGAGGCGCAGATACTTGAACTCGGAACCAGCATTCGCAAAGCCCTCGATGTTGCCACGCAGATGAAGGGTGGTACCACCCCAGTTCCCGACTGATAGAAGAGGCACCTGGATGTCACTCATGGTGTACTCCCTTGAGGCGTAATACTCGTTATCGCGGAACCGGAACTCTTGGTTCTCCTTTGGTTGCTCACGGCGGTTTTTGGCCAGCTGCTCATCGGAGAGCACTTGGACGGGAGGGACCGGTGGAGTTTCGCCATCGAGGCCCTCGGTTCTACCGTACTGGTTTGACCAGACCCGGCGCCACCAAAATTCGATGAAGACGTTTGACAGAATGCCGCCGTGGCGACAGCGGTCGCGATAATAGTCGGACATGCCTTCCCAAGGGATGATTGCACTGAGCCCCTTTGGCTGGCGAGCAGCGACGCGCCACTGACTTCCGGCGTAGTAGCTGATGCCGAGAAGGCCGACCTTGCCAGTACACCAGTCCTGACGAGCAACCCATTCTACCACGTCGCAGAATGCCTCGCTTGTCCCTCGACTCTGTATAATCCGGAAAGCATTAGCCGCATAGCACTCAAGCAAGAAGATGAGTGCACATGGGATTAGGAAGCAGAAGAGTTAATACATACCATGGTGTCGAGGATGCCGGGGGACTGGCCCAATCCCATTTCGTCGACTCGCACCACAGCATATCCGTGCTTCGTCCAATAGCCTGGATCGGGTGTTTCCCACGATGAGTGCGGCGACTTATGCTCAGGGTTGATCTCCCCCCACGACTTGGGGTGGAATCTAGCAAGCCGACCATCAATCACTGTTCAATGTTCTTTCTCTGCAGCCAGCTTGGGGCTTGGGTTGACTTACACTTGGTAGGGGAGATCCTTTCCGTAAGGCCCGTACGTCAAAATGGCGGGGACCTTCCCAGACGCCTTGGGGAGATAGATGTTGCAGCGCACTATGCCATGGGGAGGGAATGAGGCTAGTGGAACTGACGTGTTCATATGAAAAGTATATGGGAACGATGTCTCATCAATGTGAGAGATGTCCTTTGGCGGGGTTTCCATGGTGGTGGTAGGTCAGTTTAGCAGAGTGTTGGCAGTTGTTATGCAGCCGTTGCAGAGGCTTCAGGCTGCCGATCGTGTGTCTAGAGTTATAAATACGATGAGCGGCAGCTGTGAGTTCACTTTCGACTGTACCAGTCCAGCATTTACGTGAGGTTGCCCATGCGGCGGGTACGTAGGAGAGCCACTGGCACGGCGATCGGCCCCGTCGGATGTTCGGATAAGGCATTGAGCTTTTGGTGATGGTACGTGTAAGGCATGTGACATTCTGATCACGATGGAGAAAAGTAAGCCAAACCACACACTTTTTGACCACACTAGCTTCCAAACGTCCAAATGTCATCCATCTTTAGGGGTACATGTACGTGGTGGGCAGTTGGATTGGAAAGCAGAAGTCCTCCTGATACATGTATACACGCAGCCTCGATGGACAAGGTGGACATGTTTGTTTTTAGTTTTACAATTTTTTAGATGAGAACTCTCCAGATAGTAACGCGGGCTTGTATATACACGGTTCTCTCGGTGAGAGATGCCCCTCCTGATTTCATATGTAGGATTTTCCCAAGGCTTCTCATGCGTCTCCTACGATCTTGCACTTATGGCCCTTGGGGGATCCGCCCGCCTCTTTTGCCAGCTGTATTGACAGAGTACATGTAACATATCTTTTTGTGTACAGTGGCCCAGTTGGCCACGATTGTCATCATATGTTGAAACCCTCTCTGCGTATAAAAACCCTAAGGAAATACAAGACATCTCAATCGAATGAAATAAAAACAAACACAATGTCCTTCTTTGGCCAGTCGTGGGCTGAACAGAGTAGAGTCCATTATGCACACACACACAGACACTTAGTGAGAAGTCACGGCTCCACGGGGCGGTCGGGAGTCGTCCTCGTAGGCACCCGTAAGATCATTGAACTCGGCACCCCAGGTCGTGTACTCCTCCCTACTGAGAGAGGAACGCGAAGAGGGGTTGTCCTCGTTGACCACGTCGCCGTCTGTGTAGTGCTCTACAATGAATCCATCCGTGTCGTACCAGTAGTCAAAGATCTGGCTGCCCAAGAGGTGGCGACCGACCCCCCACATGAGCTTGTAGCCCTTGTCCGCCAAATGGTAGTGTCCTTGAAGCTGGACGTCAAAGTCGTGGACCTCGAAGCTGGCATGGTGAGGGCCGGCGAACTTCTGGCTAGGAAAGGTCTGGAAATGGAAGAAACAGTGGTGGTCTGTGTAATTCTTCCCAAGGTCCAGGCAGTAGAATGCAGCAAAGTCCTAATCATGCGCAGGTCAGTCTCCGCATAGGAGAACAGCTTGGAACATTCAATCTTTCATTTCAATCTTCGGATCGGAAGGGTGATGGGTAATTTCAGCGCGACTCACTTGCGACTCATCCTTCATGTGGGCCTGGATGTCCATGCCACGAATATTGAAGTTGCCCATGTACCAGGATGATATCTTGCTAATGTCGTGGGATATGTGGCCAAAGTGGCCTAGCTTGAAGACCGTCGCCGGGCCCTTGGGGAGTCTCTGATATATGCCCTTGCGAGCCTTCTCGTTGTCAAGGCAGTTGGGCACGTTGGCGACGAGGGCGGACTTGGGTGGCGGCTGCTGGGCAGCAGGTTCGTACCCCCAAACCACATTGAACCTGACTTCATCTGGGTCGCAGATATTCACCACCTTGCCACCGCCCGGGAAGTCAGAGTCGCGGATGGGACTCGCCCCGGAAAGCGCGGCCGCGCGCTCGAGATCTTGTTCGGTAGCTGCCTCCATGGCGCCGCCAAAAAAGACGGGGCGGTCTGTTTTCTCGGCGATGTAGATCACGGGCTGGTCGTTGTAACCCTTGTAATAGATCCGCTCTGGGTTAGTGCTGCGGCCAGCCTCGAGGAGCCCAAAGTCAAGGGCAAACTGGTGCGCCTGATGTCCCGATAGATATTGATGTCAGAGCCCAATCCAACATTGTACTCCATGGTCGCTCTCGACGCATGTTCAAATCCCGGAGCACATACCTTGTCCATGTCAACATGGCCATAGTGAACCCAGGCTGGCCTCTTGAGAATCACCCTGTTCGGGTTTGGCTTCCTCCATGGCTGGTCCTGAAATTTGACCACAGGCATTCTGGCGTTAATGGCGGTTGTTGCTGGCAGTTGGCGACTGTGATTATGTAAGGGCTTGAATGGGAATATTCCGTCGTGCATATATCCTCTAGAGGGCCTTCTGGTTTATTCTATCGGCCTTGATATAGCGATACTCATATTTTGATCATGTAGTCGGGTGTGTGGGGGAGGGGTTACCAAGTGTGGTGGCGGAGGCTTCAACATCTCGGGACCCGAGGGGGAGGGAGAAAAGACACGTTCTGTCGTAACTGATTAAATCGAGTCAGATATGGGCCTGTCTCGGCACGAGGACTTGGTTAACCGCGTCATGTCGGGCAACCGTTGTAGTCCGCATATGACATTCACCGGGCGCTGGGAGTCTCCTCCGTACATGTATCAACCGCCAAGTTCATCCGCTCACGGTGACAATATTGAGCAGAATATTCTGTTTCACGAGAGAGAACAAGAATAGCGTGGAAATGGCTTCCTTTGAGAAAAGATACCTGTCTATGTCTAGCACGCCCGGGGCCACTGCTTGCTCTCCGGAGCTAATATCGGAACTGCGAAATCGTCTCATCGACGGTTCCCCAGAACTGGAGGAAATTGCGTACCCTCTTTTGGTTCGTGTTATGCCGTTGATATACACATAATCACGCGTCTTGATATTCCTCCCTTTTTCTGACATCTGGATAAGGGCGCCCTGGCACTTGGCGCTCGCAGGCCCGACTTCGTCCCTCATCTGTTCAACGCTGCCCTTGGAGACACCAAAGACGACGACGAAATTGCCAGAATCTATCATCAGTTTTCTGGGGCTTTCATCACGATATGGCCGTCTGTCGGCGCACCGTGGTGCAACCCAGCCATGATGAGCTTGGCCAACATTCTCCAATCTCGGAACTTTGGGCCCGTTGAGAAATTGTCTATTCGGTACGTTCCCATCCTTGTCTACCATTGTTCAGTAATACAGCAATACTTCTGTTTGCTTCATTTCCTAACTTTCACCACAGTAGACCAGTGGGGCCAGAATATGCCCAAGATGGAATCGACCTACTCAACAACAGGTATACCGCTTCGAAGGACCCCAACGTCCAGCATCTTCTGAGCACATATTGCCCGGATTTCGACCATCTCACGCAAACCATTGCCCTCGGGTACTGCCACGTTGGCACCACCAATACAGGTATCTTCAAAGAATACCAGACTGAACTCATGCTGGCAGCGGCACTTGCAGCAAGCGGGGTCGTCCGCTCGGCAACTATACATGGAAAAGCTGCGATTTTCCTCGGCAATAAGGCCAAGGCTGTCAGAGCTACCTATGGCATGGCTGCGTACATCAACGCCTGGAGCAATGTACCTCATTCTGCCGTCGACCTCGATCAAATGATTGCCGAGGCCAACGATGAATTAAGCAGGACCTAGTGACAGAGGAGTCGACGAGAAGTAAAATGCACTTCCGATACGCATCTTTTGATATGCTTCTTTCGTGTACATGTAGGCTCGATTTACTCTACTGTAATCGGGGAAGCTGTCCATCAAAATCACAGCCCGGCCATTGACAACTCGTTGTCTCCAACTTTGACCGGTGCAGCCTCTGTGAGGACAAACAAGAACCGTGCCCAGTCGATTCCTCGATTGTGCCACGCATGTATGGTACCTCGTTGAATGACAACATCCCCCGTTGCAACAGCAACGCATTCCCCATAGTCCATCTCCATCTCCACCTTGTCACCGGAGAGCAACACGGCATAATCCAGAGACAGCGTTCTGTGCAGGGGACTTGAGAACCCTGGCGCAAAGTCGACAAGGCGAATCACGTTTCCCCCTTTTATGCCGGGCGCGAAATTACCCTCGAGAAAACCGGCCGAGTTGTTATCGGAGGGAAACGTGTTGCTGCACCAGAAGACGGCACTGGCATGGGTTTTAGCCTCCTCCGGGGAGCATCCGGGGCGAGGGCCCATGGCTGGCCTGTCATTCGAGATAACAATTGCCTTCCCAGTCTCATCGTGGCCGGTAACGATTCGCCGGGGAGCATCTGGATTGGTCGTAGACATCTTGATCGGCAGTGGAACACATGAGTCGATGCTTGTGGTCAGTATGGGGGGTGACTTACTTGCGCAAGTGAAGTGCCGGGTTGTGCTGACAACTTGAGGTAACAGGCGTATTTGTTTTCGTTTACCAATGTAAAGGAGAAGTCGAGCCTACGCTGCATTCAATCGCACGACCTTAAAGGACAAAAATTGAATGTATGCTTGGAATTCCATTGTAATTCTTGTTCAGAACAATATGGACGGCGTATGCCGTGGGCCCAAGTACCAGTCGGTGCAGCGGTACATACATGTAACCAGCTGTCTGTGTCCGGCGGGGCCGAAGCAAGAAGCCCATGTGGCCGTCGATGCCGAGTGGATGGAACATTGAAGCGACTTCGAGATTGATCCGCGCAAGAAGGATGCGCCCAGCATTAGGATTAATCACTTTTGAACGGCTGTTCTTGACTATTCCGAGTGGATGAATATGAATATGCTGAGTGCTGAGTGCGATAGAGGCGTTTTACAAAACTGCACAACATGTACATAAATCTCATTTTGGTTCTGTTCAACAAACACCACATCATCTTCTCACATCAGCACCAGATTCCTGTTGAGCAAAGCCAAGCACCCCCCGGCAGTCCCCGATGCCCCCACGATGTGTTGGTCTGGACGCAATACCACTATTTGGTCGCGGTGGCGGCCGAACATCTGATCACACCAGCTGTCGTCGTCGACGTGGAACTGCTGGCCTAGGATAGCCGGAGAGACCCACGGCTTGAGGGTGGATGGGATTTGCGCCTCGACCGCGCTCCACAGCTCTGCAGTAGGCGCCACAAAAGTGAACTTGGTGAAGTTAACAATATCCAGTGTCGAGAGTCCCTTGTCGCCACTAGAGAGGTAGACATGCGGCAGGCGAGCCCCGCTCGCAAAGGACTGGGTGAAGTCAGAGACGCTCTTCTCGGCGTTGGTGCCCTGGCCATAGACGTAGCCGAGTTGAAGGTCGAGTGAGTCGAAATGAGGGGCATTGAGGCGAATGGCGTCGGCAATCTTGGCTCGGTACTCGGGGTCGGCCCATTTCTCCGCCTGACTCTCCGGGGCGCCGGATGGGTTGATGGTGGAGCCGAGCCTGTCCATGTTGTCCTCGTTGACGGCACTCTGGCGGGCGTTCCGCTGGGCCACGGGCCTTCTTTCGGCTTCGTAGGTTTCCAGGAGTGCGTCCGAGGCCACGCCATCCAGGACGGCATAGATCTTCCAGGCGAGGTTGTGCACGTCCCCGAACCCCGTATTGACACCCAGGCCCCCAGTTGGCGGAAAGGTGTGGGCTGCGTCTCCTGCGAGAAACACCCTGGGGACTTGGCTGGATCGATACTCAGTGGCCACCTTGGTTGACGATTGCCAAATCGTAGTGTTGACCACTTCCAGGGGCTCCTCTCTCCCGAGTGCATCATGGATCATGGAATAGCAGGCCTCCGTGTCGAACCAAGATGCGGACTGCACCTCAGGGTTGAAGCGTCTGACATACACCCAGTCTCGGACTCCATATCGGATGAATGCACGCACGCCGTGGGGCTGCATGTTGAAGAAGAGGATGCCGCTCTGTTTGTCGGGGAGATCTGCGCGAAAGTGGATGCTGACATGGTGCTTCTCCGCAGCCTTGCCCCCATCAACAGGGTCGAAACCGATGTGGAGTTTCCGACGGGCCATAGAATGTCCTCCGTCGCACGCAAGGACAAAGTTGGAGTGCACAGCGAGCTTGGTACTTGTCTCTCGATCCAGCAGTGTTGACCTGACCGTCTCGCTGTCGGCCTTCTCACACTCGAGCCATTCTACCCCAAGCTTGATGACAACACTCGGCAGTTTGACTACCTCGGACCGCAGGTATTCCTCCACCGCGGGCTGGGCTACGTTGGCCAGCGGCTCAGGAGTCAGGTTCTTAACATCGTCGAATTGTCGCTCGTAATTGAGCTGGCCGTACTCCATGCCATGGAAGTTTTCAACAAAACGAACAACGTCGACGGTTTTCGGGTCCGCGCCTAGCTGCCGAACGTGTCCGACATCCAAAAAAGTCTGCCGAAATATCTCCAGCGTTCGAGGATTGAGAGCGTGTGCCTTTGGCTGGCCCCGGCGTGTGCGGTGTTTGTCGACAATCAGTGTTTGGATCCCACGTCTTCCCATAAGGTAGGCGGCGTATAAGCCAACTGGCCCACACCCAATTATGAGTACTTGCATGCGGGGTCGAGGGAGCTCCATGGTAGAACTGGGAGAGATATGGCTTGTAAACAATTGATAGCAAAGTACATGTAATGGAAGTGGCAACTCCGAATTCAAGGATGATTACAGCTGCCTACTTTCTGAATTGAGCTTGTCTTTGTCTTTCATGTCAAAACGGCATTAGTAACCCGTCTGTTTGTTACTGGTTTTCGGGAGGAGGAGGAGGGGAGACTCCATACCATTAGTGTGAGATATCCCCACCGCCGGTTAGGCTGGATCCTCCGCATCCCGAGGTGATGACCATGCCCGTCTTCTGAGAGCCCCCCCTTTGGTGGCACCCTGTTGTCAGGCTCAGGATATGTTGAAGGGTCTACACGTAATAGGCAACTAGCTGTTCCTCCCGGATAAATACAAACTTGGCATGAAGCAGCGTATTCAGAGTCTGCAACTCAATATCTCCTTTAAACTGATCTCGAGCGAGCACGCGATGGCGGCAACACAAGTCGATTTTGAGGACAAATACGTCTCAACCAACATCCAGGTTGGGGCACCGCCCTATTCAGCGGACCTTGTCTCTAAACTGCGCAATGAGCTTCTTGCGCTCGATGCAGACGAGTTCAAATACTTGAGCTATGGCATTTTGGTATAGGGGATCCCCTCTCTACTCCTCGACGTGTGCTGTTTCCTTGTTGTTACGCAAGCACGGCTTAGAAGTGAGCGACATCACTGACTCCCTTCCCCTTGGGAAAAAAAAACAACATTAGACGTCCATGTTCATCGGCGCCCACCGTGGCGACTTTGTCCCAAAGCTTTTCGAAGAAGCAGTTGATCGAGAGCAAGACAAGGAAGTGATCAAGGCCATATTCTTCCAAATACGAGAGTCGGTCATGGCCATCTATGCCTTTGTTGGCATCCCGTGGGTGGTTCCACCCTGCCTCGGAGTTGTCAATGTGCTGCAGCGCAAGGGCCTGGAGGACATCGCGCAGGAATCATTCCGGTCAGTCAGCCAGCGAGAATGATTATTTCCGATTATGGGACAGAGTCGATATAAGAGAGGAATGCGCTGGACTGACATATTCTCTTTTCCAGGGGCCCGATTGAGAGTGACACTCTGCTTGCTGAGGGCAAGAATGTTGTTGAGAACACGTATCGCGGGGTTAACAACAGTGAGGTTCGCGACCTCCTATCCTTGGGCTTTCCCGAGATGCGTAAGTGCTGAAGGACCGATCTCCCCCGCTATTTTTCCACCTGCATCATGACTGTGAGGTTCTGACCAACCATTGAACGTTGGAATAGGCAAAGGAATCGCCGTTCTCGTCTGGGGATACAATGTCGGCGGAACTCTCAAGTCCGGCCTCCTCGCACGCCAGACCGAGCTCATTTTGGCCACGGCAATCATCGCCAGCGGCGCAACAAGGCAGTCGAGGAGCCATTTCAAGGCATCTATCGGCACGGGCAACCGACCCGAATACGTCAAGAAAGTTGCCCAGATGGCAATGGACTTTGCAGCCTGGAACCGCAGCCCTGTGAACCCCATAGATCTAGAACAGCTTGCAAATGAAATGGAGTGATGCCTAGAATGACAGAGGACAAATTTGGTTTTCTTTCTTTTCCTTTTCTGGTTTCCCTGCTCTATACATAGCTACATTTCATGACTGAGTCGACTCATGTTGGTTCATAATTTCCCTTCTTCATTAAACACCCCACCCATTCATTATCCAATGCTCTGACCGCTACGTGTTCATGACTTAAACATACCCATAAATGTCAAGGATAATGAGTATCCAACAACACCTTGATCAGATTGGCGAAACCACAGCTAGTGCCCCATGACTGCATGGACGAAAGAGCATGGTGGGCGACACTCAACAGGCGTTTTCCAGCATTGCAGTCGTGCACATTTCCGACGTCTGTCAGAAATCCCCGGAATGTTCCCGCTTCCTCCTCAATCCACGACCTATCATCACCAACCATTCGTTCCTGATCAAGGCGCAGTGTAGGCTGCACGCAGTCCGGGGACTTAGCTATACCCTGGAAGACCATGGGGGCCAGGCGGTTGTAGCACCATATTGTGAGGGTGGCCATGAGGAAGGGTATGGACTCGTGGAAGCTCCGACTTGGTCTGACACGAACCGTGGTGAAGATGATGCAGGCACTAACAACAGCCCGTCTGGCATCACGGCCTTCATCGAGAGACACCCATTCCAGGAGGTTTTCCTTCGCTCGCATCTTGTCGTCGGGGTTGGCGCGGGGGGATACGAACAGGAATACGTCTCCGATGGGGGTAAAGTTCAGGAGGAGGACATGATGGATCGTCGTGACAAAATTCGACTGCAAGCACCAACTCGAGCTGTGGTGCAGAAGCGCGACGTGATTCGCCCCCTTCGGCTCCGGTGGGGTGAGAAATTCAAGAAGCTGTACCGCTCTGCGCTGCCACCTGTTCAAGAGAGTCATATCTGCTGGGTTCTGTCCAACCAGGCCCGCGAGAAGTGTGTTGGACAGAGATGACCGCAGATCAAACGTCGTCTGGTAGATGGCGTGAGCCATGGTAAGTCGTCCGAATCCTCCAATGTGTGATGGGATCGGCTCGTTCTGCATGATCCTGGCCAAAGTCGCGCTGAGGTTCAATTCTTCAAGGTCTGATCCGTGTTCCAGGCGTCGTGAACGCCATACGCAAGGATCGGATGCTTCCCATGTATCCTCCGCGCAAGGCAACGGCCTAAGCAATTCGTTTATCCTCATGTTCGAAGGTATATCAAAGTTGAGGGCCAACTGGCATTGTAGGATCTGGACGAGAAGGAAGAAGTAAAAGTCAGAATCTCTCCCTTTTGGGAATCAGGTCAAGTAGTACAGGGGCGTTTACCCATGCGCTATATCCTATCCTTCGGCAGGTTTCCTCGTGGATCCACGCTGCCCACGCACTTTCCGGTGTGTGATTGTCGGAGATGGTGTACAGTTCTGTGGCGGGACTTTCAGCCTTTATATAGCCATTGCGCCGACATTGCAGCAAGACGGCATTGAGTATCGTTAACCCCAATTCGATGAGGCGCTTTTCGCCACTGTAGACGGCGCCCACTACGTCCAGGATCATGGCTCGGGTGATGTACATGCTATGCACATCCAACTTCTCAATCTCGATCTGGGGTTGAGCAGAGGACATAATCAGAAAAGAATCTCACCGGACGCAGCGGAAGACTTACAATATGAATGACAGATAAGCGCAGTACCTCAGACAATGCCCGGGAACATTCTCTGGCAGCAGCTGATTTGGAGTATTTGCAACCGATAGTTGCCAATGCCAACAGCTCGAGCCAGTGGCTATCCGCAGGGTCAAATGTCGGCCGGTGGACCATGGGGAATAATTTGTCAAAGTACTCGAAATATAGTTGGACGAAGACGCCAAACTCGGTACACGGCGGAAAGAAACGGAGGCACAGCTCATCAGACAAGCCCTGGAGATCGCATATGCTCTTACACCTCTCGAACAGGGTGGAGTACGTTGTCAATGATATGTGAGGGGTATGTCCAAAGTTCTCGGCGGATAGAACTTCTCGCTCGGTGGCATCCAGGTTGGGGAATGAGGCCAGTGATTTTCTCGACCCGACATGGACCGACACGCCGCAGGATGGATCTACCGGTACCGGGACATCCCTTCCAGTGTCGTTGGCGCATGCCGAGTGAGAGTTCAGAACCTCGTTGGCCGTGTTGTGGATATATACCGGCGACGCTGTAATGGCCGATGCTGATTTCCTGCGCTCCGAGCCTTGGTTGGGGGCGGTAGGAGCTCCTCGGAGGTTTGCACCCTTGGGTGCGGATGTTGCGTCGGCGAATGGAGCACCTGGAGTACCGGGCAGATAGAATTCATCCGGATCCCAGTCCATCCACTCTGTGATGTTGAACTGAAAGTCCCATTCCTGCGGTGTCAGGAATGAATTGTCGGCGTCGAAATTCGTGCCAAGGGTTGAGGTAGGGTTGTTAGCGCCTTGAGCCGCCGCTTGATCCGGTTGCGAAGCGACTTCTGCTGCAGGGCCCAAAGCTGTACTTCGAGTCCCTGTATGCGACGACCTTGGTGTAATCAAGGCAGCGCTGGTCCGTGTTTCCGTGCCCGAGCCCCCACGTTGCTGGCCGCATTGTGCCTGCTGCTGCTGCTGCTGCTGCTGCTGCCGTTGTCGTTGTTTTTGTTGTTGTTGGTTCTGCTGCTGGTTCTGCTGCTGCTGGCGGTGGTGCTCTTGTCCCTGGTTCGGGCTGGCATCGTGAGCCAACGGCGTCCTAGTCGGATTCACCGTGTCGACGCTGTTCTCCTGTGTGGGCATCTTCCGTTGTCTCCTCCGCTGGTGCGCATTTCGATAACACTCCAGCTGTCTTGAGGAGCAGTATCCGCAGGGCGACATGCCATCACAGCGGACCTTGGATTTGGAACAGTTTGTGCAGGCCCGTGATATCCTGGAGAAGATGGTACGATATCCTTCGGCAGTTGCGTTCTCTCGGTGCCCACGTTCATGTCGTATCAAGCTATCCCTATTACATAGAAGGAAGGGGGGGAGGGCGGCCAGAGGTTAGCTTCCGATCCCACGCCGCAGGTCAGTGCGGGGGGAGGCAAAGCAGGAGCTGGGGCGAGAGGTGACGCTGCGCCTTCACTTACCTACGGTTGAAGAGCTTCCCGCAATACTGACATGGGAAGGACTCCATGGGGTCATGGGTACGCAAATGTCGTTTGAGATGATCCTGCCGACTGAAATCATCGCTGCAGACGGGGCAAATAATCGGAGCTGCACCGTCACCAACGCTCGCATCGGCGTCGGCGTCGGCGTCGGCGTCCGAGTTTCGAGACATGTCGGCTTCATCTGAGAGGGAGGAAATAGAGGCCAGTGAGATTTGCCATCCATGACTTGACGCTGAAAGATCCTGCCAACGTCAACAAAACAATCATGTTTGGGGAACTGCATCCTTCCAGACTTACCTGTATACATATATACGGAGTACATACATATAAGTATACTCCGTACCGTCGCCTCCCCTGAGCAGGTGGGCCGCTTACGTACCTCTTCAATGAATCTTCTCCTCGTTTCCCCGCCTTTAACGTACATGTACCGAGTACCTTTAAGCTCGCGCTACTACCCGTACGGCCAAGATCTCTGTTGTCGTAAGGGCAGTGGCTTGACTTGTTAGTACCCAGCCGTGTCTTGGCACGCTGCACTAATACAGGATCTCCGGGAAACAGCAGAGTCGGGTACATAATACAAGGCGCATAGGAACTGCCGAGCACTGTTATTATATCAGCAGCGTGTTAAAAACAGAAGCTAACTACGCCGCTTCTACCGGATAATAGGGTGCAGGCATGCGGGTCTGGGTTCTCCAATTTCCAAGCCACTCGGCACTTGTCGAACCGTACTCCGTAGTTGGTACGGAGTACGGTGCGCACTGATACGTAGCTAAGGTACAAGTACAAGCCCGTGCTGCGATGCCGCTGGGTATTACATTGCTTCTTCCTAATCCACAGGCACCTTCCGTGAAGAACGATTGAGTGGGTGACATACATGTTTGATGTGTAGTGGTACTCAACGCCGCGTAAGTATGTGGCCTCCCTACAGGACATAAGTACCATGTGCCCGAGACCGGGGTGGGTTAAACTAGGGCTCCCTCTTATCCTGGCATAGCAAGCGCGAATTTTCATCTTCAATTGCCATCTATCAGACATCCATGTACAATGCATCATCTCCACTCGTCAGAGATTCATCCAGTGAAGCCGTGTCGAACAATTCGAATTTCCCCGGCATCAACGAGGCGCAATTGACCTGCTGTTTCTGTAGATCAAATACCAGGGTTATGTGGCCCGAGCGGTCTGGCAACAGCCAGTGCGCCAGATAGAGCTCATCCCGCAGCTCTCGCGCACGATACGGGAGGCTCAAGACTTTGTCTGAACGAGCAGGTGTATCACCGTGGGGCAGGTTCTTGAAGTAGACGGTATCGCCGCTAAAACTGATCCGATATCGTATGCCAGACGGATAACTGTACTCGAACGTGCGACCCACCAGCCCTTTTGACAGCTCTCCTCCTACGAGGTCGGGTGGATGCGCCGGCTTTTGGCAGGTAATAATGTCAACAGTGTCTTCTCCGCCCGGCTCCTCTCCTCGTCTCTCTCACATACCTCTGTAGATGCCATGTTGCTCATGTGGACTGCGGGGAATAAAATCTAGAAGCGCCTTTGTGTTTTTGGTTGCAACCTACCAGCCTGTTGTGGTTTTCAAGGATAAGGATGGTGGTAACAGGCGGCTTATTAGTACATGTAGCAGCGGGACACGCATTCGGAGTGAAGCCAGGTCTGACGCATATCGCGCAGGAACCGGCATACCGTGGGGCGGCACCTAGACATTGAACATTACATTTGATGTACCCACGACTGACCCCCCTTCCCCCGCATCCCGAGCTAACCGACACTCCACCGGCCTTCGCTTGATCCGATCATCCGGAATATGTTTTGGCTATTAAAATTCGGATCTTATATGCTGTGTCACTCAGTGCCGGATAATTGACTACATGTACTCCGTACCAGGTCAACGAAATTGCCCAAAGTACATGTACGTCCGGCAGTTCAGGAAGGTCCTTGTGACGACGTGAGTGCCAGGTATGGGGAATCATGGCACTCCGTCGGTCCTCCCAGAGCCCAGTGGGATACTTTGGTGCGATAGATATTGAATTGGTGGCTATCCAACACATGTATACATGTAATGACTGTTGCGGTCCATTCTGTTGTTAAACTGAGAAATATAAGACGACCTTGAGTAGGATCACAGCCCTGCACGAGGGATATAGTAAAATGCAGGTAGAATAAGGGCCACTTAAAGAGAGTGTGAAATCTTGTGACAGTGTTAACGAGTTCTTTTCGTGATTCAGGAAGCTGTCAGGATCATAGGTAGGAAAAGTCCATAATCGCATACTCACAAGTTGTTACTGTCACGCAGTTAGAGGAGCCAAATTGTTTAGAGGGGGTTCGATCTATGTGTATTGTGTCGATCTGTCCTCTTGTCTAGGCCAGACTTCAATGTCATCCAGCCGTCTTAGACATCCTATATAGGAACTGGCTGTGACGGGTTAGGTTAACCCCCAGCCTATAGCACAGAGTTGGCCCAACCGTCATTATCGCGTCCCACGCTAGTGGGGATCCACGCAGTAGGGGAAGAGATAATAAGATGATGGGCATCACATGCAGATCACGAGAGCAAGGTGCGTCGAATCTAAGCAAATGTGTGATGATGATGCTAGCTAGAAGGAGAAGAGGCTGCTCCTCGTCTGCTCCTCGTAGGTGAGGGACAGGCAAGGGGCAGGAGCGATGCCAGATCGAGGAGGTGCCCCTTGGGGCACGACAGTCATACTCACCGTTGAGTATTCTGGTTACCTCGGTGGTCCTTTTCGCGCTTGGACTACATGTACCGAAAACAACAAACCCCCCATCAAATGCCATCGACTCGATCTGTATCTGCTGTCTGGCACACAGATGCTAGCAGAAGTCTTGGTTTTGACTGCTTGTTCGTTAGCGAATAGCTCATACATGTACATAGCCCACTCATAACGGCCATCCAGCGTCCTCTACCTTTGATACACATATCCTATATTGTCAATGTCGGCGGCCGGAGCTTTGGTGGTGTCCGACCTGAGGAAGCGGGTGATTGTGCGGCCGGTCGCCTCGAGAAGGATACCGGCGTGAATACCACCGACAAGGCCGAAGAGATACAACGCAGGGTTGCTTTCCCCCACTGTGAGGATACACCCGACGGTCGCGATGACGAATCCCATTAAAGCGGATACGAACAGGGCCCTGGGGTCGACGCTCGGCTCACGCACGTCGCTGTACACGAGGAAGGCGAACAATAGACTCCCGATGTGGACGAGCAGGCTCATTAATAGCAAGGCGTCACGAAGGCCGCTCTTGCCGATGGCCAAGAGACTGCCGTCTATGATCCAGGTGCCGATGGAGGTGGCCAGGAGGCACGTAACAGCGCCGCGGTCGGTGGTTACTGGTGATTGCTCTGATCCAATGGCTGCACGTCTTGCTGTCTCTTCTGTTTGATAGTGATCCATGGCAGGCAGGCTACTAATACCTGGTATGCCCTTGTCGAATCGGTATATTGACAGACAATGGATGCTTCAACCGATCGATGGATGGAAATGTGCCGATGCGTGTTGGACAGCGTGTTTGCGTGTTGTTGACTACGGCGTCGATGGTGATGCGAGATACGAGGTATTAATTCGACATGTCCATCAACACTTTCCATCACGTGTTAAAGGCTAACCTGCCGGTTTCAGCATAACTATAGCGTAGGACCTGTGAGTTGAGGGTAAGGCAACACGACACAGAGTCAAAGAGTGAAGGCCAATATAAGGTGTCAGAGGCGCGGGTGGCGTGATGCTTAACGGTACATGTGCGTTGATATCACTGTACTCGACGGAGTAGACCGTATCATGAGCGCCCCTATAGTAATCTTCTCATTGTTGTGATGTATTGTGTCTGGTTGCCTCTAATTTAGTTGCCTCGACGGTCCATTTCGCTTTGCTCGCGCTTGGACTACGGACCGAAAACGACCCCTCCTGTCAAATGTCACCGACTTGAACTGTATCTGCTGCTTGACGCACAGATGCTCTCCCTCCTTGTTCGTGAGTGAATACATGTAGTACGTGTACTCAACTCACGCCGGTCATTCCTCAGCCCCTACTTCTTGTCTTCTGTACCAGAGCCGGCGGCTGAAGCGTTGGTAAGCTCCGGCTTGATGAAGCGAGTGATGGCACTAGTCTTCGACTCGACAAGGATCCCACCGTTCATCCCACCGGCAAGGAGGAAGATGAGCAGCTCGTCGCTAAGATCCCACTTTACGAGGATGCACCAAACAGTCACGACGACGAATCCCGAGAAGGCTGATATGAGAAAGACCTTGGGGGGGGTGGGCGGCTTGGGCTGGAAGCTGTACTCCCTGAGGGCGAGGCCTAGGCTTATGCAGTGAGCTAGCGGGTGGACAACGACGAAGATGGAGGCGACGATTGAAGTACAGCAGGGTGTTTTGACGACTGCGAGACTGCCAATTATGAGCCAGATGCCGACGTTGAAGGCTAGGTAGCACGCGAGGGTGCCGCGGTCCATGAAGTATTGCGGTAGAGGCGCCGTTTTTGTAATACGTGCAATTATAACACGGAAAAGTATGCATGTATGCCATGGTATGTTGCAAACACTAAGGTATACCCTTGTCGAAATGGTATCGCTTAAGCTTCGACAGACGACGGCCGATTCAACCAATGAAAGGAGATGGACACGGATGCTCTGAGATTTGTGTTGGACTGCGTGTTTGCTTGGTGTTGATCGATATGTAACACGAGTACGGCGTCGGTAGCGACACGGCGTAATTATACCAGACATATACGTGAACCCGTTTCGTCGCGTGCCGGAGATAATCTTTACTATTTCGAAATGATTGCGATGTAGGCACTGTGAGCTTGAAAGGAGTGAGGATCAAGGTATAAGATTGAAGTCAGAGGCGCGGGTGGCGTGGCTCATAGTAATGCATGTAGTGTGTTGGAGTCGCAGTGTTTGACGCAGTGGACCGTGGCATGGGCGCCTCTTCTTTCAAGGCTGCTACTTATTTGATCTTGGGCTCATCCATTGTTCGTCATTCTCAACTATAGACATAAGTTACGGAAACTGTTTATATCTGGATTCGTTCTCTTACGTATGACCGGAGAGATGCCCTGGGCACTCCGTGTTTCCGGTTCAAAGGACCGAGTCCCCGCGTTAGCACGCACATATACTCACTACAACAATCAAGGTACGGTACGAGTACTAGCACTGTGAACTTTAACTAAAGAAATTGAGCAAGATGGTAAGCCATTGGGCACTCGGGCATGTGGCTGGAAGTCAGCCACGCAGATAACAGTCAGTCGTGGCTAGATAAATCATGACCTTGGTTACATGCACGTGGACATGTACATCTATGGCATCTTTCTCCAGATTGCGGCTCTTCAGGGCATCTCAGTATTACTACGTATCAATAAACGCTTATTCGGTGGCTTATTCGGGATAACTCTATGTCTTCTAGACCTCTATTCTCCTCACAGTCCGCTACCACGTATACCAAGTGTGTCGCAGCAGGGACCATTCACAGGCCTCATCGCTGCACTGCTTACTCGTGAACGGGGAACGACGAAACGTGGGGCCTCATACGGTCAGGTCGGCAGGTGGGCAGGAATCAACAGTCAACAGGGCCAACAATTGAGCAAGTTCAATTCATCATGCGTTCCAGCTTACTCGGTGCAGCACCCAATGGCGGCCCAGCCAGCGACGTCCTCGCTGCGCACATTGGAGGCCGTCGATTGAACTTTGTGAATTGAAAGGCAAGAACGGCGTTGATTGATTGATTGATTAATCTAGTTATGAATGCCGCGTGCCCGCTCGGCAAGTTATCAGATCGTGTCAGTGTGCCGAGTGCAGTAGCTGCGCCATTACTTTACCCCATATTACATGTCCCTGCCCCTGCTCCAGATTCCCGGCCTGGCTTCCGAAGGCTCTCCGCTCGGCCGGAGTGGGGCGCGGACCGCCGGAGTTGGCAGTGCAGTTAGTCACAGTTGCGAAGACGGAGCTGGCTCGACAAAGGGGTTCTGCCCATTGTAGACTCTTCTTAAACTATCTCCTTCTTTAACGATTCCACTTGTCCACTTGGGTTTATGGGCAATGTCTACTGTCTGGGTTTTGTGAGGTCATCGTCTGCTATACACAAGTTGCAGTGTTAGCCGAGGCAGATTTGGGTACATGTACAGTTGACAGTTGAAAGTACATACTAGTAGTACTCCCGCTCGCTCTCCGAGAACTCGCGCGAGGGGAGTCATTCAGGGGAAAATCAACTACGAGTTAGTACGGATGCATGTATACAGAGAACCCTTGAGACACTCAATTGGCGATTGTCTTGCTGGCCATGTGCCATCGTACAGTGTGCCTCGGCAACTCACGGTAAAAGGAATCTGGAGAGAGACTCGCCCGAAAGGGAAATCCCCACCAAGAACGGTTGCCATGTTCAGCGGCCCCCGCAAAATCACAAGCTCGGCTTGGCGTCGGTAACATTTGAACTTGAAGTACTCCGTACAGCGTGACTTGAAGGAGAGTACAAAGTATACGACAGCAACTGTTATCATAATGGACTGACGGTAGATGAATGTTCACTGCAGTATATGCATCAGTATCTGCATTAATATGCAGATGGAGTTCAAAGAGAAACCAGAACAGAGTTGTAATACATGTACTGACCAGGTGCCAGGGCATCGGAACACGGGAGACTTTAGGTCCCTCCATCCGCCCGGCCGGGAGTGGGTACACATGTACAACTGATGCTAGCTCAGTCAACCGAGCGCCTTCTGGCTGGCTGGCTGGCTGGGGAATGGACGCCTTTAGGCTTTGGCTTGGCTGCTGAGTCTGCCCCGGCTCAGTGCCCATGTAACTGGTTACTTGGCCCGTAGGTGAATGAATCATATGCTTCGAGACCGGAGGACCAGCCGGGGCACGGGCGCAAACGCACACACACGACGTAACCGCTGCCCCGTATCCACCCGTCCTTGTTCCCTCCCTCTGGTAAGAGTATGGTCTAGGGACCTACTTGACTATGCGCTTGGCTGGCATATGCTCAAGGTTTTAAAAATGTACTATGGCCCCCCGAGAGATTCCGTCATTGACTCTTCTTCTCTTCCCTTCTTCTTCTTCTCTATTCTGTTCTGTATCTCTGCTCGTGTGTACTTCCAATTGAGGCTGCTCTCTCTTCTGCTCTTGTATACCACATCGTATACCATATCAAGACCCTTCTCCAACCGACACTCTCTATCCTCTGTGTACACTACTACTGCCTTTCAACCGAGAGAGAGAGTATACCGTACCGCACCTGGTCCGACGTCATACCCCCAAACCACACAGCACACGCGCGCACAATGCCTCGCACGAGTGACGGCAACAAGAAGCCGCCCACGGCGGCCACTAACCTGATTGGTATGTACAGGTGCATCCCGAAAGCCTCACACAATTCCTCAGTACTAACGCAATATGCGCGATGTTCCAGCCGGAGGAGGCGCCGGCATGATGGAGGCCCTGGTATGCCACCCCCTCGACACAATAAAGGTGCGGATGCAGCTGTCGCGCCGGGCGCGGCAACCGGGCGCCCCGAAGCGCGGCTTCATCGCGACGGGCGCGCAGATTGTCGCCAAGGAGACGCCCCTGGGGCTGTACAAGGGCCTGGGCGCCGTCCTGACGGGCATCGTCCCCAAGATGGCCATCCGCTTTACCTCGTTCGAGAGCTACAAGCAGCTCCTGGCCGACAAGCAGACCGGTATCGTGTCCGGCAAGTCGACCTTCCTCGCTGGTCTGGCCGCGGGTGTCACCGAGGCCGTCGCCGTCGTCACCCCCATGGAGGTCATCAAGATCCGCCTGCAGGCCCAGCACCACTCCATGGCCGACCCTCTCGACGTTCCCAAGTACCGCAACGCCGCGCACGCCCTCTACACCGTCGTCCGCGAAGAGGGGTTCGGCGCCCTATACCGCGGCGTCAGCCTCACCGCCCTCCGCCAGGGCACCAACCAGGCCGTCAACTTCACGGCCTACTCCTACTTCAAGGACTGGCTCAAGGCCTGGCAACCCCAGTACGAGGGGACCAACCTGCCCTCGTGGCAGACCACCGTCATCGGCCTCGTCTCCGGTGCCATGGGCCCCCTCTCGAATGCCCCCATCGACACCATCAAGACGAGACTGCAGCGCACCCCCGCCGAGCTCGGCACCAGCGCTTGGTCTAGGATAACGGCCATCGCTGGAGACATGTTCAAGTACGTCTTTCTCTCTCTCACCCCGCTGTTTTCCCAACGTCGCTCTTGTTCCTCTTACTGCTTTCAATTGCACATGTACTAACACACCCGTTACAGACAAGAAGGCTTCCACGCCTTCTACAAGGGTATCACCCCTCGCATCATGCGCGTTGCTCCCGGCCAGGCCGTCACTTTCACCGTCTACGAATACCTCAAGGAGCAGCTCGAGAGCAGCAATCTCAAGTTCACCGGCGGAAAGTACGAGGAATAGACGGGGTACAGCATGGACGACGCGACGCAGTCATCCAATGTGAATACCTAGAGTAAATCTGTCCATACTCTATATTCCTCTTGGGGCACATTATCATCCCTTGCATCATATTTTTTTCTCCCTCGGGGTGTTCTTCTTCATCCCTCGAGGACATATTCTTTTGTTTATTCGGTAGATCGGGGAGGATGCCGTCTACATGACGTCGTGTGGGGCTGCAATGTGGGGAAGGGACATTTAGGATTTGATCTTAGCATCTGCATCCATCATGGCGATAACCAAGAGCGAGCCATACAGACACAATAAATACGATAAAAAAATATCACATATATATATATCGAGATACGGATATTTTGCAGTACAAATATTCATGTTCGCTCACTCGAAGCAAGTGCGTGGGCTCGTGCAGTGGGGTACACACGTTTACCTCCCCGGGCGCTTGGGACGGCTGAAGCCCTGCCTGGATGTCACCTTGGGATGCAGATCCTCGTGGACACTCTGCTCGGTGATCTCGTCGGGGCTCTCGATCTCAAACTTCTTGGCCAGGGCCAGCCCGGCCTCCGTCTCGGCAATCGTGACGACGGCCCGCTTCATGAGCGGGTACATCATGCGGTACTTGAGGGCCTTGTGGCCAGTTGTCGTCTCGGGGCACGTGAAGAAGAAGAGCGTCGGGGACTGCTCCTGTCCGTTGTTCGTGTGCTTGTACCGGAAGAAGGTGAAGCGCGGCTCCGTCGTCGATATGACCTTGGACAGCTCGGCAATCGTCGTGGGGTTCGGGGACTCGGGGACCAGTTCGACGACTTCGGTATCGGCATTGATTCTCTGTACACACGAGCCATCGGTCAGTCCATCAATCTCGATTCATCCAGTAGTCTTGTTCTTGTTTGGGGGATGGAGGGGGAATAAACCCACCAGCATAGTCACGGATCGGCCCCCCTCGGTGCCAACCTCCCGCAGCGCGGCCAGAGCATCCTCCGGGACAGGCATGTTGAGATTCTTGCTGAGGTGGATCTCGCGGGTACCTGTGCCGGCCCCGGCCTCCTGCTCGGCACGCTTGACCTCGCCGAGCGTGCGCTCCTCCTCGGTCAGCGGCGCCTCGAGCTTGGCGTGATCGTCGTGCTTCTGGAAGCCCCGCTCGCTCAGCTCCTCGGGCGTCGTCGCAAAGATGGTCTCGCGGAAGTGCTCGGTACCCAGCTCGCGCACGAGCGTCAGGCGCGTCGATGCGAACAGCATCTTCTGTCGCACCGGCGCCGCGTCGGGCACGTACGTCACCGCCAGAAAGTTGGGCGCATCGTCGTACCGCCGCAGGATGGCGTACAGCGCCGCGTCGGGCTTGACGTGCGGCTGCAGGCCCGCCAAGTTCTCGCCGAACGAGGAGCCGCTGCTCGAGAGCGTCGCAAATGGGACGAGCGACTCCTTCTCAATCGTCACCAGCAGGCCAAATGTCGACGGCGTCTCGAGGAGCGTCGTGAATTGGGCCTGGAGCTCCTCGGAAGCTGTTGTACGTCAGCACTCGTACTCTGGCCATTACCCCTCGTGAGGGGCCTCTAAAGGAACCGATCAAGCTTGTATTACCTGAAATTCCCGACTGCATCGTAGCCAATGTTTCTTCGAAGAATTTATGTGTGTGTGATTCGGTCCCGGGAGCACCGGTTGGTAATTGTACCAGGTGATGCAGAGGAGATGCTTCTTGTTTACATGGCCAGACTGCATTAACTTTGGGTGCCCAGCAGCAGCTCCCTAATACAATCACGTGGGGCACTGCCCCTCACAATCGTGATGCTCTGTATAAGCGGTGTAAAGGTTTTTCACAACCCATCGTTACTCTCAAGGTGAGTTGAAATATACCCAGATTAGACATTAAAATACAGAGAAATATATCACTAATTATTTGAGATGATATCACACTTTTTGACCACGAAAAGCACTGCTTTGCTGTACATCTTCACTTTATCCAGGCACCGGGTAGAGTACCCACCGGATTTCAGGCGGTACCTGAGCTGACAAAGTTCCAGGAAGATACCCAAGATTCCCCGAGGATTCCCCGTTATCGATTAGTAGCAAGTCACTCCGTACTCCGTGGGAAAAGACCCCGAGAGAGGGCTCACGTGATTTTGCCCAACGCACAGCGCACACAGACCCACCACCAGGGCACGAAAACCCCAATTCCAGATTTTTGGCCGGCCAGACGCCAAAACTTCATTGCCTGCATCGCGACAGCCATCCACTCGAAACCTCCCAGCTAACCCCCTCCATTCCGAGTTCAACCAAGCAGCCAAGATGAGTGCCCAGGCCCTGAACAAGATCGCTCCCAACAGCCCCTCGAGGCAGAGCCCCTCGGAGCTCGAGCAGAACATTGCCCAGGCTCTGTTCGACCTTGAGTCCAACACCGCCGACCTCAAGGCTGCTCTCCGTCCCCTGCAGATCGTCTCTGCCCGCGAGGTGAGAATACCATGAAGAAAGAATTCCAGGACCATATACGCACATACAATGCGCGCATCTTCTCCTGTTCCAAAGAAAAAAATCACGATACAATGGCAAAGCAACAGCGGCATCGTCACCCCCCTCCCCCCCTTCCACACTTTTTTGTCAGTGCGATGGAATATTCGCCCTCTGAAAAAGAACGAGGACACGGGCATCTGAAATATGAGCCCGAGGAACCAAACGGAGGGGAGCGATGCCTCTCTTCTCGCCTAGCCGGCGTACACAATTGACTTCTGAGGAACAGGACGGGAAGCGGTCCAAGGTCATATCCTGGAGCTCGCATGCTGACTTTTGGTCTTGATTAGATCGAGGTTGGCCACGGCAAGAAGGCTATTGTCATCTTTGTCCCCGTCCCCTCCCTGGCCGGTTTCCACCGCGTCCAGCAGCGGTAAGCTTTTCCTCCCCCTCCTTGACACCTTCACCCTTGTGGGCAATCGTACTGACTTTTGTTTTCCCCAGTCTCACCCGTGAGCTCGAGAAGAAGTTCTCCGACCGCCACGTCCTCCTGCTGGCCTCGCGCCGCATCCTTCCCCGCCCCAAGCGCTCGGCCCGCAGCCGCAACACCCAGACGCAGAAGCGCCCCCGCAGCCGCACCCTGACTGCCGTCCACGACGCCATCCTCGCCGACCTCACCTACCCCGTTGAGATTGTCGGCAAGCGCGTCCGCACCAAGGAGGACGGCAGCAAGCTCCTCAAGGTCATCCTCGACGAGAAGGAGCGCGGTGGCGTCGACTACCGCCTCGACACCTACTCCGAGGTCTACCGCCGCCTCACCGGCCGCAACGTCAACTTCGAGTTCCCCCAGGTCCAGTCCACCGACTTCTAAGCGTCTCACTTAGAACGGCAAACACCCAAAAAATGGATTAAAAATGGATGGATAATCGGGAGTCAGGAGAAGCAATGAAAAAAAACCTTTTGGGAGTGATTTTGTTTTCAGCATCATCGGTTGTTTTTTTCACAAAGGCACAAAATGGGCTCGGCGTCTTATGAGATGAACGGCTAGCTTGGTTCAATATACGGGCTGCCGCATGATATGGCACAAATCACTACCACACGCTCACAATGACCCCTTGTATGATCTTATGTGCATGTCGTCTCCTTTGTCTCGCACTGTGATACATTGTAGCCGTCTCTGTCTCGTAACTGCGGTACATCGTAGCGGTTCTCCTGATGGGTATCTCTTTTTTTGTATTCATTTGTACACTGTGTTTTGTCTATCTAATCCCGACTGATGCGTCCTATCCCCAGTGCACACCAGTAGGCCAACTCTCGCTTCTCGCTCATATCCTTGTCTCTCGAGCTAGACCCAACGTCGGCCTGCGCCTCAGCCTCCCACTCCATGTGTACAAACATGGGTATCTCGAGTATATCCTCGTCGGGCTTGAGGGGCCCCTTGTCCGTTGGCTGACCGTTGGCCGTCTTGGACGGCAGCATGTCCGGTCGCAAGAAGGGCGGGATGACCTCGACAACGATGCTGACCCAGTTCCTGCCGCGCTCGTAGATCTTGCCGGCCTCGGGCTGGCCAGCGCCGGCGCCGCCGTTGGCAGGGTCGTCGCGCAGGGCGTCATCCCACATATCGGTGTTGGCGCTGACCTCGAATTGCGGGCACAGGAGGGTGACCTTGGAGGAGAAGCGGCCAGGGGTGCTGTTGGGCGTGGCGAGGGAGACCTTGATGTTGTCGAAGAGGGGATTGACAAAGGTGAGGATGTACTGGTACGGCTGGAGGGGCTTGAGGGGCGGTTCGGGCAGCACGTCTGGGCGGGAGCCGACGGGGACGCGCCCGGACCCCGCGGCAGGCTGCAGCGGCCGGATCGTCATGGTCGGCACGTACGACTTGGCCACGAGGCGGATCTTGAAGCGTGTCGAGGCCACCTTGGTCTCGGGCTTGGAGATGATGTGTCGGCAGACGGCGCAGCGCTTGGCCCGCTTGGTGCGCAGCACGCACTGCGTCGGGCGCAGCTCGTCCTGGAACCGGGGGGGCTCCAGCTGCGCCAGCCGCTGCTCCCGCGAGACCGTCTCGTCCCACCCGCCGGTCAGGAGCTTCTGGATGCCGCGCGACTCGTCGAGCTGCGCTAGCTTCAGCCCGTCGTCCGTCGACGCCGCCTCGCCCATGACGTCGGGCGGGCCGCCGCCGTTCATCTTATTGTTGGCGCCGCCCCGGCCGGTCGTGTACAGCGACATGATGCGGGTCAGCGCTGCGGGCGACGAGAAGCCCGCCAGGCTGCCTGCGCCACCGCCGCCCAGCGCCCCGCCGCCGCCCGCCTCGGCCAGCTGCGTCTGGTAGAAGGACTTGAGGCTGCTGAACTGCAGCTCTGTGTCCACCAGCTCGTCGGGCACAGGGGGGTGCTCGGGGTTCTCCTTACGTCGGTCCCGCACGTCCCTAGCTGTGATCCGAGGCTCACCACCGTTCTTCATCTTAGCCACCTGTGATGGGATCCCGCTCGGCCGGTCAAACTCCAGCCCGATCTCGCTCGACGTCCACATGCAGTACTGGCAGAAGAGCGCGTAGGGGCCCTGCTGGGGGTTGGCGGCGCTCTCGGGGCTCAGCAGGTTTGTCGTCGGGTCCGGCTCGGTCTGCACCTCGCCCACCTGCACGGGGCCGGTGCAGACGGGGCATTGGTAGCAGTTTCGTGTGCATCTAAGGGCAGTGTTAGCCAGCAAGAAGGGGGACAGCAAAACGGGGTAGTGGTGCTTCGTTACCGATTCCCGTCGCTGCGAAGGTTGCTGCTCGGCACCTCAAACAGACAGTTGGGACAGTAGTACGTCACAATTTCCTCGTTGACGCATCGCGGGCACCGGATCTCCTGGCAGTCCTCGCAGTAGAGGAGGTACTCGAGCGGGAACAGGCTGTAGTTGGACCGCGGGGCGCGCGGATCAAATGTGTGGTCGTCGTCGCGGTCCTCCGCCGTCTCCTGATTGACGGACCGTTCGCCGGCCTCGTCTACTGTCGATCGCTCCGAGCATGGGCACTGGATGTATGTGTAGGGTGTCGAGAGCGCCATTGTGACACCCGCATTGCTGACGGCGACAGTCGAGGGGAGGGGGGAGAGGGAGCTTGGTCGTGAGCTCCCAAAATGCCCACGGTCAACATTGAGCTCGGTGAGCCATTGTGCCTGACCTAGAGCTTCGGTGTCGACGCCTTCACCGAAAATTAGTCATCAATATGCATCAACTTTGGTGGCTTCACCGGGACTTGCTCTACATCTCTTTTCTTTCTTCTCTTCCATCATTGAGCAATCAATACGATTATCATTCCCCCTCAATACCAAGGCTTCTATATGGCTCATATTTCATTTAGAAAAAAAAAGTGAAATGATCTCCCTGCATCTTAGCGAAAACCCCCACGCCTCTTCTCTCGCAGCTATCAACTGAAGTGCGCTACGGCCCACGCCTCGAATCCGGCTCCGTATTGTCTGGCGGTATCGTCGTGGCCAGGAACAGCTCCCTGAGCCCAGGGACTATTTCGGTCATGTCTACCTCGCCACCGTGCATGAGACATATGTCCAAGTATGCCACCATGGACCCGGTCATTGTCGAGTTCGTCCGACACGCCTCCCGACCGCAGATGTGCATATACGACTCGACGATGAAAGAGGAGTGAAGCGCGACAAGCGGATGCTCATCCCCGCTGCTTCGCCCGGGGTGGTATCCCCGACGCGGCATAAGCAGTGTTGAATAATTCGGTACGACGGAGAAGAATGGCCGAATCGACTCCGCCGTCGGTCGCAGGAGGCAGTCCCGCAGCGGAGGGATGACCCACGGCACAGTCTCGCTATACAAACATAGCCCGACGGTGATGTCAGAGGCCGGGATGTGCCCGTGGATCACGGGTTCCGGCGTGGGATGCGGCCGTACCCCCCTGGGGCATGTCTCATCTTCGCATACGGCGAGATTCTCAAGCCTGGCCAGGACGTGCCTAGCGCGGTCCATGTCCTGGTCGTCAACGATGAGCTCGATGTTCTGCGTCGGGGAAGGCATGGTAAGTCAGTGATCTGAAGTTTTCAACATCGCGCTCAAGGGAGGTGTATCTGCAGGAAGGCCTAACGGTAACGTCAATGGGAATTCCGTGTGCCAGCAACAGGCACTGGCTCCAAAGAAGACACGGGATTCCTGAGGTATTGAGGGCGTAGGCAATATCAGAGGAGAGGCTCTCGGCCCCCATCCTTGGGTCCATGCTCTCTGCTTTTTCAGTCTAGGTTATGGCTCCAGCAAGTTGGTCGATCTCAGCTTGTGCGAGAGGTGAAAGGCTTTCTACATGCAGTTCTTGGGCAGCCTTTCTGGACAACTCGACGAGGGGAGACTGGCCTATTTGTTCATCTAAGAGTGACATGTGAAGAAGATTCCTGGTCGCCCGGCAGCTGCCGTACTGATGCCATATCGCACCACGTCAACGTAGCATCATGGCCTAGATCTGCGCTCCTAACAAATCAGCATGTATGTGGTGTTCCACGATGGGATACTACGTGGTGATGAGCGGGGGAGGGGATGAAGAGGACGAGCGAATGTGTGACTGCGTATGACAATGATACCTCTTTGAAACACCTCGAGAATCTCCTCCTGGTACTCTGTGATGCCCGTCCTATCAGAAAAAACCATCCCGGAGCCTTTCTCCGCACGAGATGGTGTGGTGTAGCCAGTTTGCAATGGTGGCGGGTAAGCCCGAAGCCGCCAATAAGCTCCGTGGCGAACCAAGGCTATCGAAGCCACTTGTAGACGCGGTAGTTGCAAAGTCCCGAGATCACCAGAACTTACATGTCCGCCGTGCACTGCCGGACATTTCGTCATAGTCCGGAACCCGGAGGCTGCGTGCAAGGCATTAATATAAATGGCAAAGAGCGAATCTCATCTCAACAAGAGACAGACCCTTCATCTTATTCAGCTTTCTTCTCTCTTCTTGTAAGCCTTTTGCAATGCCGCCACCTATTGCCATCATCGGCGCGGGCCCCACCGGGCTGACCCTCGCCCGGCTACTGCAGTGCAAGGGCATCGACTACGTCGTGTATGAGCGTGACACAATCGACGCACCCAATCGCGCAGGCGGCAGCCTGGACATCCACCCAGAGAGTGGGCAGAAGGCGCTACGGGAGTGCGGTCTGTTCGACCAGTTCAAAAACCACGCCCGGTACGACGACCAGGGCTTCCGGATCTACGACGCGGACGGCGGGCGGCTCACCGAGCTGGACGAGCTTCTCGACGGCGGGGAGGATGAGGACCGTCCGGAGATTGACCGTGCCGCCCTGCGTCAGATCCTCCTCGACTCGATCCCCGCCGAGAAGATCAAGTGGGGAAACGGTCTGCAGAGCATGGCGCTCGACGACAACGGCGTGCCAGTGCTGCGTTTCGCCGACGGCTCGACCGAGACGGGGTTCAAGCTCGTCGTCGGTGCAGATGGCGCGTGGAGCAAAGTGAGAGCGTTGGTGAGTGATCATTCTAGTTATGTAGTCTACGAGACCACATCCTGTCATTATAGGGCCCGTCGCTAAACTGTATGTGTAGGTCACTCATGAAAAGCCCGTCCATTCAGGAAAGCTGTACATTGAGGCCCGCATCGAGAAGGCCAGCCCGGTATTTGACTGGGCGAGCAACAAGGCCGGCCGGGGCCTCATGCTGGCGCTCGGCGACAACAGAAACATTGTCATCCAGAGACAGGGAGACGGCTCCTACAGAGTGTACCTCGAGGTTCTAGCCGACGAGACCTTCTCCCACAGCGTCGTCGGAACCCACGACGCCGAGAGTCTGCGGCGCCTCATGCTCTCGGACGACCACTTTGCCTCTTGGGCCCCAGAGTACAGGCACATGATTGGCCATCTGGACAACTTCCGCAGCTGGCCGCTGTACTATCTCCCGCCGGACGGAATTTCGGGCCACAGCAAGACAGTCCGGGGGATTGTGCTGGCCGGCGATGCCGCGCACCTGGCCCTACCGAATGGGGAGGGTGTCAACTGCGGCATGACGGATGCTATGGCGCTCGCGGACAGGATTGCGGAGCATGGGCTGCAGGGGCTGGCGGCTGCGGTGGAGGAGTATGAGAGGGATATGGTGCCGAGGGGTAAGGCGCTGGTAGTCGATGGGAACCAGATGAATGACTCGATGCTCAATGGGGAGAACCCGGGTGCGTTTATCACGGCGTTCAGGGCCCAGCTCACCGGAGGGAGCGTGGATGGATAAAGCCGCAAATAGCTAAGTTTATATGCAGTCTACATGTATCAATACAATCACCTATTTCAGCTCCGTCTGGAGATAGAGACATCACTTGCTGTGAGAAAGCATGGCCTCAACATGCTCCACGCTGGAGAGTCCCCCTCGCCAGCAGCTCTCGATGGCAGCGCCACAAGCCAACCCATCTGTGGGCGGGAAATCCCGTGCCATGAAGCGACGCTCGATCTCGTCGTCGTCATCGCCAAGCTCGGCGTACACCTTGCAGCCCGTGATGATGAAGTAAAGCACCGACCCGAGGGCAAAAATGTCGTCCATCTGGGTAGGCACGTAGTCGCGGGGCCACGGCCCAGCCTGGTACCGTGGCCCCGGGGCACACGCCGTTGTGGCATTCCCGGGAAACGAGCTGCCCGCAAAGTCGTAGATACGCAGGTCCAAGGCGTCATCCAGGAGAAAGCTCCTCGGATGGACGTCCTGGTGGACGACTCCGACGCTATGGAGGCTGCGGAGTTCCTGAGCAGCCTGAAGTGCCCGCTTGATGCGGGTCTGGGGCTGGACGTCGTCGGCATGCTCTCTCATGTACATCTCGAGACCACCTCGGCTGAGGTTCTCGAGGACCAGGGTTCTAGACGTGCCATCCCAGCCACGGAGTCTGGGGATGTGTGCATTGTCTAACCCAAGCAAGAGGTACACCATGTGTTCGTGCTCCATGCGATTGCGGGCCTCCTGTTCCTGCCTGGGATGGTACGGATTGGGAAGCGGCGTCTTGGAGATGTCGCCGGACGGAAGCTTCTCGACCAGCGCCATGGCGGTCATCCGGACGAAGTGCCCTCTGGTGATGTAGTAGATTGTCCCGTCAGGGGCCGAGTCGGGAACTTGAAACTTGGATTCCGGCCAGTGGGGGAACCGGGCCCGCTCCCATTCTCCGGGCACGGAGACGTAGCGGATACGCCGAGGGCGGGGTTGCTGCGGCGGTGGGGTGGCCTGGCCGGGACCCACGTCGGGGGACCGTAGTCGTAGAAGAAGCCGGAGGCTTCATGAGTAAACTTGCGTCGACAGACAGTTAGCATGGATTCGACGAATATTCTGTGGCCGCGGCGTAAGCAGGCTCTCTGCTAACCTCACGGTAGGTGCCGCGATAGAGCAGAGTCGAGACGAGCAGGCCGGTCCCGGTGGCCCAGAGGAGCCACGGGCTGGTGAGCAGCGGCGATGCAAGGCCGTTCTGGGGCATTTTGGTCTTGGGGAGAAAGTGTCGGTGTGCGATGAGGCCGGCGGTGCGACCGTCTGGCGTTTGGTATATGTGCATCTGGGCGCAAGGTACATGTATGTACATGTATTTTGGTTAAAACGGCATCAGTTCATGATACTGCACATATATGCTTAAAGAAGGGAATGTTGAAGTCAAGATTGAAAATGGGTATGGTTTTACTATTTCAGACCGTCTCGATCAGGGAAACCGCGTTCTATAGGTATCATCGACCTTGTCTTGAGCTTCTGGACGCACATAGGCATCGACATTTCCAGTCCTCTCTTGCTACGAATCACTTTTGCCCCTCCTGTCTCTCCCCCGACTCAATCTCAGACGGACCGAGTGCTGAATACGTCTGCCTGTCGCCGGGAAGCTCGGAGATTCTGTGTTCTTGGAAAGAACCCGGAAGTTCGTGCGTCTGCTGCGTCTCAGGAGAGCCGAAGACCTGCTGCGTCTTAGGAGAGTCGTAACCCTGCTGGATCTCAGGAGAGCCATAGCCCTGCTGGATATCGGGCGAGACGTAGTCCTGCTGCATCTCAGGAGTGTAGTGATATCCCTCCGGAGGAGCCTGCCCGGGCGCGGGCGTCGGCGTCGTCGTCGTCCTGAGGCGATTCCGCCTCCTCCAAAAGAGGATCGCGCCGACGGCCAAGAGGGCTAAAGCTACCACGGCCCCGATGACGATGCCCGCGATGGCCCCCGCCGGCAAGCCAGGATGAGGCTTGGGATCGTCTGTCGTGGTACTGGTGGCGGTGGCGGTGGACGAGGCAATCGTGGATGGGGCAGTCGTGGGGGAGACAGTCTCGAAGGCTTCAGTTAGAGAGATGGGCTCGGGCGTGGTGGACTGCGTCGTAGTCGCGTCGAACACGGGAGATTCCTGCCAGAGGGTGTTGACGGGGAAATTTGCGTGGCACGCATAGTTGGTCGCCGAGGGACCCTCCGAGGGCCAGGCCTTGTAGATGACGAATGCGGAGCAAGTGGAGGTGGTGTCTTCGCTGGAGAGAGCCGGGAGATCTTCAATGTCAGCTAGTATAAAGACCCATCATAGTTCCGGCATCATACACCTCTCGGTGCGAGCGACGCCCGGGGCGAGGCTTTCATACCAGTTAAACTGCAGGCCTTGTTGGTACAGGAGTGTGTTGCCGCTACAACCCGTCGCCAGTGTGCATTGTTCCACGTCGTCTGTGGTGCAGGTGCCGGCGATGCTGTCTGATGTGACCCACTCAAGGTTAGTTACATATAGCTGGGTCACCTCTAGAGAGAATTGTTATTTGATTAGCATCGAGTAGAATGGATACTGGGATTTCCAAATGTATCGCGTTTGGCAGCGATGAGCTGAAGCCTTGATTTCTTGGAACTGGTTTTCAACTAACCTGAGGACCCGACCGTTGTAAAGTACCCGACCGTTCTAAAGTACCCTGTGTCGAGGGTATTGTCGTCGGTGGTACTCATTATATATTAGCTTTCGAAGCTAGGGTTCCAATCGCAAGATGGCTGGGTAGATTGTTCTTCGGGCGACATGTGTTGCCGGATTTCGCTGTCGAGAGGCAAATGACGATGCAGATGGCCAAAACCCCATTCAACCAGGGCATCCTCTTGATATACGGGCGACAGACCCAACTCCCTTGACTGAGGGTCGCAATTCATCTTGCCTTTGTCGCGTGCTCCTGGTCCATTTGCGGCTCGCTATGAATCCGAATGTGGTCCAAAGGTCCGGAGGATTCCCGTGGCTTGCATAAAAGATCCTTGCGTGTAAGTAGCTTGCAGGTGTCGGACCAATCCAGACGACGCTGTCTTCACCAACGGAGCACTCTGCCTTGCCGGATTCCGTGCCACGGAGTAACGGAGTAACCGACTCATGATAACCTCGATTGATGTACAATAGCAAGATGTCAGTTCCAAGACCTCAACTCAGAGAGATAGACCGGCCTTTCTAAACCTGTCAAATGTCTCCAACCAGCCCAATGCGGGATCCCTGTCGCCCTCGAATCCCGTCTTCCGCAACCTATCCAAACTCAGCTGTCTATCAAACGTGAGCCAGTAGCCCACACTGTCCAGCTGCCGACTGCCGATACCAACCCCCCGAGTTGTAGCCTTATGGCGGCCACACTCATCAAAACACTTCTGGTTCCTGACAACATATTCAGAGGGCATCACCTCGAGATCATCTTTCTCTGGGAGTTGGCCGACCGCGAGGGAGTTGCTGCCAGAGCCGCCTTGATCGATCCGGGGTCCCACGCCCACTAGGCCGAACCACTGCGCCAGCCTCGGCCATATGTCGCGATACGTTGTGGGCGTCGCGTGGTCAGCGACATTGAAGAGGCGGCCGTTCCCGCAGGTATCGGGATGCAGCGAGGCGTAAATCACGAAGCGTGCGAGCACCGTATTGGTCACGGGAGAGAAGAGAGCGTCTGCGCCGGTCGTATTTCCGGGAAAGCGAACCTCAACAGGATCAGCGGACGGCGCGCGCCCGCCGGGGCTGGCAAATGGACCGACGCCGTGGCGGTAGGCATACAGCGATAAGTACTGCGCCCAGTGGAGAGCGAGACTAAACTGTGAGCCGTTGGGCGTGAAGCCAACCTTGGATTGGCCGCTCATGTTAGCACATTGAAGCCTTCAGCCAATGTGCACATGCACCCGACCCGACCAACGTTGCCGTGCTTACGGACATAGTATGGACGGACGAAAATGTACTTACAATTGTGTCGGGGCAGACTTCACACCACGTCCACTTTTTGCCCTCGCTTGCCGCAGTCAAGAGTTCTCGGTTGGCCGGGTACACGACTGTCTTTGCGTAGTCTTCTGGCAGATTGTTGACCATGTCTTCAGTCAATGGAGGCGTGAAGGTGCCGCCGGGGTTGTAGATGCCATAGCCCTGTTCCACCATGGTCAGTACAGGTACGGGGTATTATTGCCGGAAATATTGCGAGATCAGCCAATCTCTGCCGGATTCCCGTCCACCATGCATGTATCATGGGATTGGATGATTTACCCTTGTGCCTCCGGGGACGGCTACAAACTGCAAATTAGGGCTGAGCAGTGTATGAGCGTCGACGACGTTTTTCAGCATCCGGCGGTTGAGGGCAACCTCTTTGATGTCGTCATCTACCGCGGCGAAGACTACATGTACACATATTAGCATGGAGGAACAGTTGCGGTATTGTTAGCAACACCCCAGTAGAGGCCATCAGGAATCCGACGGGCATGTACACACCCAGGTAATAAACGTGCGTGACAGAGTCGACATCCTTGACCGACTCTTTCAAGCAAGCAGCCAACGTAGACCCGTCGCCGTTCGCAAGATCAAGACCGGAGACCAGCTGGAGAGCGGGGGTCGTGGGACTTGGGGCCGGCCAGAAGCACTCCGACTCGTTCACGGGCCGGTTCGTAACGGCAGTGACCTTGGAAAATGTATCGACGGTTGGGTAGCATCGCAGCAGTTGGTCAACGACTGCCCAGCCAATTAGACCGGAGGCACCAAAGACGATGGCATGGTTCGAGCTGGTGCCGCTCATGGTGATTGTCGTAAGCGTCGCAATCTCTACTTGAAAGCAGTCGCAAAGGAGAGCCGGTTGTCAAGCTGATCATGTAGCTGTATTAGTCTGTAGAATCAAGATCCTTCATTTTAGTCTCGGCGGGGCTAAGATCAATGAGAGCTCCACCTGTGTTCGCTGATGCGTATGATTCATTGTGCATCATCGTGATTGACTTTCCGCCATGGAGATGGGAAAAGTGGTTCCGCCTTGATGGTCTGGAACTCGGAAGGGCGACAGTGTCAAAGCTCAAAGCATTCTAGAAGTCTTTATGTCGAATATGATTGATGCCTCGCACCTGTATCGAGGACGACTAAATGTACCGTCCGTGAGTAGTAGGCGATTGTATGAAGTTTGGTTTTCGTCTTCTGGGGGTTGCCTGGAGGGCTGCCCAAATACCGACCCGTACGCTCCTTCCTTCCAGTCCCAGCGCACCTTCCCGCAACACTGGCCACTCGCTGGCTCCGCGTAGGGTCACGATGGAAACATCAGAAAATCTTGAATTAACACCAACCATGTTTATTACTATTGTTTCAGAGCCTCCTCAAATGCTTGAGCTATTTTAAACATATGCCCGTCTAGTCCCATCGCACACGCCAGGCTTATACCAAAGGGCATGCCCCCATCCACGACACCCGCGCCGACGCTGATGGCGCACAGATCGAGCACGTTGCCAAAGTGCGTGAACTCGCCCATCCTGGCATTCAGTGCTATCGGATCAGCCTCCATCTCGGCAACAGTGGGGTGGCACGGCACCGTCGGCACAACCAGCACATCGATCCTGCCCTTGCCCTGCTGAGGAGCGAACAGGTCGGCGGCCTGCAGTGTAGCTTTGCGCTGCGCCGCCTGGTCGGAGAAGACGTCCCACGGCTTCGATGGCATGGACCCATCGAGAACCCGGCCGAGGAGAGCTCTCGTCGTCGGATGCAGCTTATCGAGCTGACTCGAGAGGAAGTCATGGCCGATGCACGAGATGCGCTCTGTGACCAGACTCCCGTTGTACAGAAGCTCTGTGGCCACCAGGAAAGGCTCATAGGCCACGTCATCAAGTCGGACCTTGTCCCCGCCCATTGCCTCGAGCACAGACACGGCCGTGTGGAATGCCTCCAGGTACGACGGCGTGATACACGCTGCTTCCAGGACAGATTCCGGGGGTACCGCAAACCGGAATCCCGACACGGATAGAGCCCGGTAGTCGACAAGAGAGAGGGGTAGCTCCGAGGGAAGCTTGGCGTACACGTCGGCGGCGTCGTACCGATCGAGAACGCGCCACACCTTCTCTGCGTCGCCCACCGACGAGGCGAATACAGACGCCGTGTCGAGGCTGCGGCAGGCGGGGACGATGCCCCGGGCGGAGACGGTGCCCCGGGTGGGCTTGTAGCCGACGATACCATTGAGCGCGGCCGGCACACGCCCGCTGCCGGCCGTGTCGGTCCCCAGCGAGAAACTGACAAGCCCGGCTGCGACGGCGACGGCGGACCCCGAGGACGACCCGCCAGATATGTACCCGCCACTGTCATTACCACTGCCGCGGCCAAAGACACTCCGAGGCGTTCCGTACACCGAGCGACAGCCGCTGAGCCCCGTGGCGAACTGGTCCATGTTGGTCTTGCCAATCAGAATGGCCCCCGCATCACGCAGGAGCTCTACGGCCCGTGCCGTCTCCTTGGCAATGTATGCGTACTCGTGACAGCCGGCTGTTGTCTCCATGCCGGCGACATCAAAGTTGTCCTTGACAGCATACGTGGTCCCGTAGAGAAGAGGCAGATCCTCCGGCTTTTTATCTGCATATTCTTCCTCCAGGGATCTCGCCTCGTCCAGTACATCCTCCTCTGGCCTGATGTAGATCCAGACAGCCGGGTCATCGTACGCGCGGATCCTCTTGTACGCAGCTTCAACAACCTTCGTCGGTGTCAGGGCGCCCCTTCCATACAAACCGGACAGCGTGGATAGGTTAAAGGTCTGGCTGTCCCACTCTGGCGGCGGCGTACTGGCCTCGTTCACGTGTGCCTGTCTTACCCTGTCTGCCGAGGCAAGCAGCTCCGCGCTCTCAGCGACAAACCCAAACAGCCCATCAAACGAGCAGATCATATCGAGCGACGCCTTGACGAACAGCGAGTCGAAACCCGCCGCGCAGTCCTGGAGGATGCAGCACTGGAACCCGCGGTCGTTGGCCTCGCGCGCCGTCGTGGTGACGCAGCACTCGGTCGTAACGCCGCAGAGGATCAGGTGCGTGACATGCCGAGCCATGAGTTTCCTGTGGAAGTCGGTTGACCAGAAGGAGCCCTTGCCGCTCTTGTCGACGACTACCTCGCTGGGCAGCGGCTTCAACTCGTCGACGATATCGTGCCCGTACTCGCCACGCACGAGCAGCCGGCCCATGGGCCCGCGATCACCAATGCCCAACGTGTGGTGGCCCGAGGGGGCATCGAGCTGCCGGTTCTTCTTGGCAGCACTCAGATCCGACAGGTCTGGCTCGTGGCCCTCGCGCGTGTGGAAGACGGAGAGACCCAGTGTGCGCGCCGCTGAAAGTGCTGCGGCAGCCGAGGTCACCACGGAGCGAACAGGCGCGAAAGTCGCGGGATCGCCGCACTGGACGGCCCCGAAGCCGTCGGGATCGACAAAGTCGCGCTGTAGGTCGATGAGGACGAGCGCTGTGGCTCGCGGGTCAAAGGTGTAGGCGTATGGCCTGGCCGTCGACAAAGACAGTGTCGCCGACGCAGGCGCGGAACTTGCGGTACCCGTCATTTCGATGACTGTGGTTGTGAACTCGTCAATTGTATCCGTTCAATAACAGAGGACCGCGGTATAAAGAAGAGTCGGGATGCAGTGAGCTACGATGCGCCGCTCGTAACATTGGAAGGGAGTGGGAATATCACTAATGAATCTTCCTCGGTGCTTGCAATCCGACATAGCATGCGCTTGAAGGGGTTCCCCAGATGTTGCCATCCTTGCTCTACCTGTGGGCTAATCTTTCGATAGATGGTAGATAGAGGTTGCATTCCAACTGATATCGATCGCATGGATCTGCCGGGCGTAGATCAGGCCGTCGGGCGCTGTCACATGTGGCCGGCGGCGGCCGTTCATGCCAGGGTATAGAGATGGCAGAGCATGTTGGTTGTCCGAAGCGTCGAAGAAGAAGATGAGATATGCGGCCGTGCAGCTTATCTCGGGGGTATCGCCGGTCGATATCCGATAAGTCGGGGTGAGTTGCCCGCTTGCCCGCTTGCCCGTCCGGCGGGCGCCAATGCTACCTACTGGGTATAGCACGGGTACAGCATGCACTTCTCACTTATACGGATTTAACTTATACGCCGAAGCATGAAAGGACATGAGATTTCTCATTTGCAAAATGTTTGTGAAATACATGTCAATGGTAAGATTCTCTGTCTGGTCTCTACGAACGTAAGCTGCCAAGTCCCGAGTGTACGTGCAGGAGACGAGCAGAGACTACGCGTAATACACCAGATCTACATCGCCACCCTTGGAAGTGCAAGATGATGACAAGGCACAAGTCGAGAGTAACAAATGCTCAATATCACTATATTTCTGCATAATTTCATGCTCGACATATCCGCCGACCTGGCTCCAGCTCTATACATTCTCGTCTGACTTGCTCTCCACCACAGCCCCGTCCTTCTCCTGGACGCCCTTCTTGACAACCTCCACGCCGTCGATAATAACCACGTCCTCATGAATGGACTTGGGGATAATAGTGTCTGGCGCAGGAAACAGCCAATTCAAGGCAGCATGAACGGCAAACGTAGACGCGAAGCCGTAGAGGTAAAACATGGCATAGATATGCTCCGCCCCGCCAATATCAAGCTTGGTATTGACCGCGGCCGCCAGACCCGGCAAGTTGGGCACCGTGCCGACCGCGAGAGCGACAGCAGCGCGCCAGTTAGTTCCCACAGCCGGACTTCCGTACGCGTAGCGTGCGCCCCGACGATACAGCGCCGGAACATCAATGCACCTATGCTTCACAACCCAGTAGTCGCACGCGAGGACGGCCGCAATGGGCGCAAGGAAGATGCCCAGGCCGCTCATGAAGCTGAGCAGCGACTGGGCGGACGAGACAATCTTCCAAGGCACCATGACCCACCCGCCCACGATGGTGGTGACCACGACCCCACGGCGGATGTTGATATACTTGGGCCACAAGCTGGTCATGTCGTTGGCGCACGATACCACATTAGCAGAGAGGTTCGTACCAATCTGGGCAACACACCAGGCCACGCCCACGAAGAAGGCGGCCGCCCTGCCACCGGCGCCATCCCAGCGCGACGCCAGCGCCAGCGGATCCCATATATACTCCCCGTAGACGACCTTGGCGCACGACGTGCCAATGATGCCGTAGATGCCCAGGAGCGTCAGGATTGCCGGAACAAATATGACCTGCCAGTACACGCCGCGCGGACGCTCCATGTACCGTGTGAAGTCGGCGACGTTGGTTGCCATGGTGGCCCACCCGCCTGTCATGCTGCTCATGGACGAGACGATCAGCCAGGCGCGCGCCGAGCCCGTGACGGTGGGCTGCTGTGCCCAGATTGCGCCCGTGCCGTTGGCCAGACGGGCCATGCCTATCACGGTGCCGGTTGCGGCGACGGTCACCAGCGCGGCTTTGAAGACGAAGAACCAGCGCAGCTTGTGCGGGGGGATGAGCAGAATGGGGAACTGGATGGTCCAGAAGAGCAGGTGGGAGACCATCTGCTGGGTTGTTATTCCGGCTGAGGAGGGGAGGTGGTTGGGCAGGTTCAGGTATGAGGGCCAGATGGACCGGATGACTTGTGTCATGGCCGTTGAGCCGGAGTATGTCTGGATGGCTGAAACTCATGTCAGTTAATATTGTATTGTGCTTTGGGCGGTATTATATGTGTCTTGCAGGGGGCTGGTATTCTCACCATGCCAGAAGAGCGCGGTAATCATGCGGATCACGACGGCGAAGCGACTAAAGAGGAAGCCGAAGCTGGATCGGGCCACGACGGGAAAGGAGACGTGTAGTTCTGCGCCTGCAGCTCCGTTGAGGCAGAGAGGGACTGTGACGGTCATGAGGCCCAGGATGAGGCAGTACACGGCCTCGCGCCTTCCAACATACATGTAATCAGCAATTGATGCCCTCGACACATAGACTCAATGGACGTCTGGATATTAAAAGATGGAGTGTGGACTCACCATGTAAGTCCGACGGCAATAATGGCCGACGCGCCCGCCCAGCTCTGCGCAGACATGGCATCGCTCATCCAGTAGCCCAGGATGGTCCAGCTTGTCCATGTCCGGTGCTCGAGGGGCGTGACATCTGAGTCGCGATTACTCCACGTATTCTCATCGGCAAAGGTGACGGCCTGCTTCTCGAGGACCCAGCCATTTGCTTGTTTCTTGGATGCGATATTCGCCTTGGTCCTGCGTAGGACCTCCATTTTGAAATCTTCAATTGGTGTCGGGTAGCTCATGTGCTGGCTTGCATCAACGCAGCTGCTGGACTCTGGATGATATACATCTTGGCTGCCATATACTCGTACACTGAAGTATTGCGTTGTATCCGTCGGCAATAGTTGTCCGCCTTCTGAGATAAGCTGCATTGGTTTGCATTGTATCTGCTCCTTGCAACTGGGTGTTCCTCTTATCTCTGGCTTACACGGGGGGAGGACTGGACCCACCCGGCCCCGGACGGTGGCAGGTAGGCGAGCATGTCGTAATCTGGGGGATATCACGTCGATGGCCGGCGGGCACATTTGCATTCCCCCGCCGGCATTGTGCCATCCATGAGGCGAGGGGTTGGATAAACGGTTCCCTAGCGAGGAGCTTGTTGCCCGCTGGCGGTGTGCCCCGGACTACAACTTGCAGACATTGATACATGTATACTCGATCCAGTGCATTAACCAGGAAACAAAAAGCGTCATTCTATCTCGAAGTATAAGACTGCGCTGATCCTGGAAAAGTTCTGGCTTGAAGTGAAACTCCATTTGACACATCATACAACAACCCCGGTGAACTGGCACCTGGCCCACGTCATTGAGGCAGTCCCGCACCGTCTATAAGACACACAGCCGTTGAGAATCACGGGATCGACATAATGAGCTTCACTTCGTTCGCTGGCAACTCCCGCACGGTGGCGTCCGACACCGCCCGACGCGCAGGCTTCAATGAGATCCCCATCATCTCGCTGGCCGCACCAAAGGACGAGCTGCTAGCACAACTGACCGACGCCTGCACGCGCGTGGGCTTCTTCTACATCAAGGACCACGGTGTATCGCAGGACACCATCGACAGTCTGTTTGGCGTGGCGGAGGCGTTCTTCGCCCAGCCAGCCGATGTCAAGAATGCAATCAACTACAAGAAGTCGCCCATCCTGCGCGGGTACGAGCCTCCTGCCGAGGTACGCACCGACGAGACACGGAAGCCGGATCTCAACGAGGCTTTCAACTGGGGGTACGAGAAGAGCTTGGATCCCCAGTCACACGGGCGGGAAAATACGAAGGGTATGTGCTTCCCTTCAGTCTTCATCTCGACAGTAAGTAACTGATTGAGTATGTGTGCAGACTGGGAAGCAAATCCCATGTCCGGCGCCAACGTATGGCCCGAGATGCAAGGGTTTCGCCCAACAGTAGCAGCCTACTATGCCGAGATGCTGGCCCTCTCACGACGACTCATCGGCCTCCTGGCGCAGGTCCTCCTCCTGCCCCCCGACTTCTTTGACGAAGTGGTGTCAACGCCCGGGGCGATGGGCCGGCTGCTGCATTACCCGCCGCAGCAGGCGTCGGACCCGGACGCGCTGGGGATAGGCGCGCACACGGACATTGAGTGCTTCACGATCCTGTGCCAGGGCGCAGTGCCGGCGCTGCAGATCCTCAGTGCGGCGGACGGCGCGTGGATCGAGGCGCCGCCCGTCCCGGGCACATTTGTGGTCAACATTGGCGATCTGCTCGCGCGGTGGACGAATGACCGCTTCGTCTCGACGGTGCACCGCGTGTGGAATGTCACGGGCAAGGAGCGGTACTCGATCCCCTTCTTCTTTGGGGTGAATTATGATGTCGTTGTTAAGACGCTCGACTCGTGCCTCGAGGAGGGTGGCGTGTCCAAGTATGAGCCTGTCTTGGCGGGGGACTATGTCTGGAGACGGTTGTCTGCCAGTCGGGTTGATCAGAAGGAGTTGAGAGTCAAGGCGACTACGGCTTGATGCAACGTTGACTACCTATACCTAGATAGGTACATGTAGTCATTTGATGTCAGCTACATGTATGTATGATTGTTACCACATGGAAGCGGTCTCTTGATCTAGAACCCGACTATCGCGCCATGAAGCACACATGTACGTGCATGTATGTGAGTGAGACGGAGTAACCGAGACCCATCATGCCATGATAAGAACATATGTATGTATATGTATGTAAGTGCGGTGTATGTACGCGCCGCGCATATACTGCGCGTCATGAGGGCGGAAAGAAAAGAAGGAGAAGGCGGCGGCGGCTCGGTCTCGCAATAATGGAGCCATATATGGATCGTGACATGACAGGAGGCACATTTGTCACATTCAACTTGAAGCTTAATCATGTACGACCACCAAGTAAGTAACGAAGTTGCGAACTAAGTAAAGGAAAAAGAAAAGACAGGGTCAAGATTGCCTCTTTGCGGAAATCGTGTCTCTGGCGCAGTCGCACCATCCATCCACCCACGACGCACCGCCAGTCAGCACTGCATATACACACAGAGTACACTCCATTGAACTATACGTGCAGTGTAACGGCGGTATACGAAAGAGGGACGCGCATGACGACCAGCCACCTGCCAACTCCATCAATAGGGAGGAAGACGAGGCGAGAGGGCGGAAAGACTATGGCCCAGACCCGCCGCCGCCAGGCTTTCCAACGGGACGGTACGAGTTGTGAATAGTATTACCCGACAACTATTACAACGACTAGTACCGGGGATTACCTCATACACAATATTCCGAGAGTGGGAGGGCGTTGTCCTCGGGACCAGCAACCTGGCGAGGCGCAACGGCGCTACGGAGGATTTTTTAATATCGTTGGGCCTGATGGCAGATGAGGCGCATGCACACCAAGGGGCCAAGGGGAGCACACCCCGTAAGTAATATCTCCTATGGACTCCCAATTCGTCCTGGTCAGCTCTCGTCGTGGCCATTGTTCGTTAGTCCAGCCTTGGCGCGCTCGCGTCTCTACGCCGTACGGAGTAAGGTGCTCGCACTAGTCTTCCGTAACTACGAGCACACTCGTAGGAAACCCGCCTTTTCGGCATGGGAGCTCCTCCGGCTGTCAAGCCTTCCGTGCATACGAGTAGCTGGAAACCAGGGAACCGGCCCCGTTGACGTGGCTGATGCGCGATTTGGGCCCGTCGGAGAGGGTCGCGCTAGCTGTGCAATACATGTACATGTACGGAGTAGACTGTATTAGTTAGCAAGTTGGCAAGGCCCAAGGCTGGCTGCTCTTCGTCGCAGCTGAAGGTCTTGCAGGGGTGCTATGGATCTTCTGCTGGGGGAGCGGTCTCCGCGATCGCGATTTTTGATTGCAACGACATTTCGCTTTCCTCTGCGTACTGGCCATCTGGGCAGTGGGCAGTGGCACTGGGTTAACCCCTGGATGATGGACGTCGATGACGTGAAGCATGAAATAATCAATAAATTCCCATGTCCGTTTCATTTCGGGATCTCGCACACCTCCAAAGGGCTTAGTCGTAACTTGTAAGGCCTCCCGACCGCCGCCGCGGGCCACCATCCGACTGTCTTGGCCCTTGGGACGAGAAGGTCACCGAGGGAGTGGAACACTTCTAGTACTCGTACTTTGTGACTGCCCGTTTATTTTTCCTTTTGGCTGGCAGTTGTTGGAAAACCCCCACTACAAAGTACGTGTACGTGTACTGTTCAAGGGCGGTGGGCAAAGGGGAAAGAAAACTCTCCCTTGGAAGAACCTGTTGGAAAAGGTGCTTGATTCGCCGTTGGGAATGCCATAATAGGTTATTGTTATTGTCTTGGTGCAAACAGAAGCAAGACGCGCACGCATCAGATCATCAACGTCAGAGCCTTCAATCAATGTTATGGAGCAAAATGTGCTGCGGCCGTGCAGTTGGCCCGGCGCTCATCTGTGCCGAATGGAGCGCCAAGTTGAATTTCGATGGGCTGAAGTCCTTCCCACATTGGCAAACAGTGATGAAATGACTGGCCGGGAGACGCTATAGCAGTCAGCTGTATTATCCAGTCTTAATCAATGGGTCGTCAGAGGTCAGAGGGGTCAAGTAAGCAAGCAAGGCAAAGGCAATCAGGGTCCCGCGGGTCACGACGACGACCGACCGGGGCCAGGGCCAGGGACAGGGACAGGGACAGGGGGGAGTTCGCTGTAGATACTGGACAACTGGACACCAGGTCTGCTGGACACTGGCACTGGACAGTGGGAGTTGGAGTTTAAGCCTGTAGGAACACTCTGTAATATGATCAGCCTTGGGCTTCAAGGGCCCTTGACCCTTTACGTCGTGCTGTGTGAGAAGTACCCCCGTACCGATCCTGTTACGGGTCGCAAGTTGCGAGAGTGCAACTCTGTCGGGGACCTGACAAACCTGACAACTGCAAGGTTCATGCCGGGACAGCAAGTTGAAGTCTCGATCTGCAACGAGGAAGCCAGCTGTAAGGCCCCTGTTGACCAGTTGCCAGCGCAGGCGTCACCGACTCTCGCGGGTTGGGCGTACGAGGAGTACATACAGTATTAGTGTGCGAGTACAGTGGTACATGTGTTCCTACGGGTCCGCCACGGTGTTTGTACGGAATATGGAGTTGTGGAGTTGCGGTTGTGCAGCAGCAGCATCGCATCAGTGCAACTGGCGGGCATGGTGTGTCCAGCCACTTTGCATCCGAGAGAGAGCGAAAGAAGGAAAGATGGAAGACGAGGTCGAGGAGGAGGCTAGAGACATACAGAAGTATGCCATGCACGCTGCATGTCCCAAGCACTGGGCTCTTGTTTCGGCCACCTTGAATGGCCAAGCAAAGTAGCGTTCTTATCCCTGCACAACGCTACGGGCATCATCTTACGAGTACAGCACTAAGTCTACTGAGTATTATCTAGAGTCCAGACTGATGGGGCCAAGGCAAAGAGGCAGAGCATTCGGAAGAGGGTTATGGGTTTATTGTGTACATCATGTTGCACAGCCAGTTTCACAGCATATCTACAAAAGTCATATGGACAGACTGGACTGGAATATTGCGAACCTACAGACTAAGTGTGGAGCCCGGTAAAGAATCCAACTCTTATCCAGCCCGGTGGCAAAGGCAATAATATACGACAATGCATTCTCCAGCTCCCTCCCTCCCGGTTGATCGGACAAAGCGGAGCCCCCAGGCTTCTCGGCTCGTCTTCTACGAGCACTCGTACTCCGTAGTAATACTAGGGAGGCAGACAAGCAGTTGTAAACTTGTACCTACTCCACCAGGTCCCCTCCCAAAAGGTGGCACGCATATGTGTTCAGCCAGCTCACGACCGCCGCTGGGTCAGACAGGGATATGTCGTTGGGTCTTGGGTCTTGGGTCCTGTCCCCGACGCCGCCGCGCCATACGACATATGTCATGGCGCCATCTGCCGTTTTTTATCAAGTGGGCATTGCCGCATTTCTCGCGATACTCAAAGGCAGCCCATGTCCGCCGGACTCTTACTATCTCTCCTCCCCTTTCTTTTTTGATTCCCCATACTGCCTAAAAGAGGCAAACCAAATATCACATCACGCATTCATAATACCAAAACGACTTGGACGACATGTCGGTTGAGTCTGGAGTTCCCCGGTCGTAAGACTAACTCAACTCCTTACGAGCACTCCGCGTTCAGTGTTCAGCCCCGGCATCTGCACCGATCCGATAATTCCACGCCCGGTTACACAGCTTTCACAATCGTCGCCCATTGTTTGGTGAGAGCGTTATCCAATATTGGGATTGGGCTTGCTGTGTGTGCCCTTCGGTCGCTATATATCAATACGAGAGCGGCAGTTTGTTTATCTCGCCCCAAGTCAACCCCGGTGCTCGACGCCCGGTTCTTGCTGGCAAGACTTCAATCTCAACAACACAACGTTTAGTCCCATATTCAGCATGGGAAACTCGTCAATACCGCCGGTTCCCCGGAGTCTACTCGCCTTTCTGAACACGGTCGACCATGGCGGTGGCCCTATCCAAGCATGGGATGGTGCGGCAAGGGACTCTTACGGTTGGGATGGACTACAAAAGGTATGCAGCTCTTTATCGCCGACATAACCCCAAATCACATACATGATACAGCCTCTAACTCCTTCTAGGACCCCGCCCTGTGGACGCGCAACGGAAACTGCCTGGTCTACCTCCACGCCAAGGGCCAGTCCCGCCACGGCCCGTCCTTCAAGGTGCCCTTCCAATCCCTTCTCGACAAGAAGTGTTTCCCCCTCATCCAGCGCTTCCTCGTAACAGACGGCCCTGCCCCGCGGACCCAGAAGCAGATTGAGCGATGGGGCGGCGACCCGCGCCGCACCGTCGAGCTGTACATCCCGCCTCCGACGGGTGTAAGCGGAGAGCTAGCATTCGCCTACCAGATTGCAACGCGCAACCTGTTCGCCTGGGTGGTCGGGCGGTCCGTCGTGGGCGAGGCTCTGGGTCCCGCGCTCGTCGGACTCTTCCACGCCATGAACGAGTTCCGCTCCGATGTCAACGATGACGACAACACGGCCGACCTTCTCTCGTACATTGACGAGGAGGGCTACCTGGACGTCGCGCACCAGCCTACACACGCGGTGGCAATGCTCTTCCTGGCCGAGACGCTGCGTTTACGGGACCTATACATCCGTTCGTTTGCGCACTGCGTCGGCATGAGTGACATTTTACTATCAGAAGGCATGGAACCAGAAGAAGACGAAGAAGGCCTCTATGCCGATTACCAGAGACTGAGCGAGCAGACGAGGCAGCTCATCGCCGAGGCTAGGACAGACCTGCAGAACCGCGTGGGCGCCGCGTACGACATGCTAGGCGACTTCCTCGAGGAGGCCATGTCCGAGTCGCGGCTGGGCATCCCGCCCATGGCGCGCGCGCACCTGCAGCGCTTCCGCGGCTTCCTCCGGGGCCACTACGCCGCGCGCTTCGGCGGCAGCAGCTACCCCCCTCCCGGGCACTTCGACCCGCAGATCTGCCGGGCCATGCGTCGCGACTTCGAGGCGCTGTACCGCCTCCTGGTCGACTCGTCGTACTCGACCTCTCAGGGTATGCCGTGGGTCGCCAGCAACGGCATCTGCATGCTGCAGCTCGTCGACATGTTTGACCGCGAGCACCGGCTCGAGCCCCTTCCCCATCCACTGCCGCACATGCCGCGGTACACCGAGAGGGCGACCACCGCGACGTCACGGTATCGTCTGCGGTGGCGCAACGCTGGGCTGGCCGGCAGCAGCAGTGAAGAGGGGAAACACAGGCCTAACCAGCGGCTGCTGGCACACGCCGCGCTCATCAAGGCGTCGAACTGGAAGGATCGCGTTATCACCGAGAACGAGCTCGTACGGGCGTACCAGCTGTTTGAGGACGAGTCCGTCCGCCCGTCCACCACCGGAAAGACAAAGGACTACGTGTCTGTCGCCGACGCCCGCAAGGTCCGCTGGATCCTCATCTACGCCATCTACCAGGTCCTGCGGAGCGTCACTGTCACTCCCCCGGAGGCCTTTGACGCCACAGAGACGGAGTACCACATGGCTGTTTCGGTGGCCAATCTGCCCCCCTGGGACGAGAGCCAGCCCGAGCCCATGCAGGAGGACTATATCGACCAGACTGGGAGCGTCTCCCCTGCCCCCTCGGTCTACTGGGCGGGCGGGCAGGGCCAGGGCCTGGGCAGTATAGAGATCAAGCCGGACATTGACTACTTTGCCCTGACGCACCGAGAGGAGGGCGAGTCGTCACCCGTCGTGGAGAACTTCTCGGATAACAACATGCTCAGCCCGCTGTCGGCAGCAGCGCCCCCCGCCCGACAGGGCTCCATGTCGCGCGCCCTGCGACGCAACTCGACGGTGCGCCGATCCATGCGCCTCTTCCGCTCCAGCTCGATGATGCTGCAGCCCGTCAACACCGACCTGTCGCACTCGAACTCGTCGTCGTCATCCGGCTCGAGACACGGCCACAGCGAGATCCTCGTCGAGGGCTACGGCAACGGGCTCAACAGCGTCACGCTGGGCCACAAGGAGCAGAACCACACCACGACGCCCATCAAGAAGGCCACGCGCAACAACTCGACCGGATCGACCGGCAGCACGTGCATGTCGATGTCCTCGCCGTGCAGCACCATGAGCGACGACACCCTCGAGTCGAGCATCGGCTCGCTGAGCGTGTCGCCCCACGACACGCCCGACCTTTCCTCCAACAACGACATACACAACTTCTACTCGCTCGACACTGTTTGCAACAACAACAGCAACAGCAACAACGGCTTCAGTATGCACAAATCGGGCCGGAACCAGCGCCGCGAGGCCATGTCGGTGCTTCTGACACCCACGCGCAGGGCCTCCATGGCCGCTGGCGCCAGCGCCCTCCGCCGCCCTGTGAGCACCATTCTCTCCAGGAGCAACACCAGCGCCGGCAGCGGTAGCAAGTTCCCCGATCACCAGTACGCCTCGTTTGACCCGCTCATTATGGAGGAGCAGCAGGGGCTCGAGGACGACTGGATGGCCATGCAAGCCTTCATGGATGGCGTGGGGTCCGACCGCATCGACTGCCGCCGCGACGCGGATGTCAAGCCCGCCTGGGAGCAGTACAACGATCTTGGCGGGTTGACCGAGACCAAGTGCTAAGCACGGGTACTCACATCATCCAGAGACATATACACCGACACATACACTCATTCACTCACCGATACAACACAAACACACACACACACTCTCTCTCTCCTTTTTTTCATATCTCTTTGCATCTCAACATCATGGCGGGTTTCTCTTTTCTTCACTTTTATGCTTGGCCTGATACCCATTGCGTTTTGATTCCCAGCCATACCAGCAGCTAGCTTTGTCTTTTGTTTTTCTTTCCCTGTTTCGTCACTCTTTTCAGCATAATGTTGTGCACATGATGATATCCATGCACTCGAGGAACAGGCCAGCCCATGATGATGGTGCTTGTTGGGTAATAGGTTTAGATACACGACGGTTTCTTGGAGGAAACCTTGAACTCGATTAATGAAACCAAAACAGTTAAACTGAACTTTGAACTCCCAAGGGGTATTATATGTTAACGTGTGCATGCTTCGTCTCATGAGTAGATCTGCAGTAGGTAGCAGAGGCGTAACTTGTAATAAGTAACAATGAAGCGTAGTCTACTCCTTCTTGGTACCTTGGGCAGCGATGCCCTGGACTAGGCTCCGCCCAAAGCTCCAAGTCATGTATCCGGAGCCGATGAGCCACGCGCCGCTAGCGGATGTCAGTACATTGAACTCTTTTGGTCGCTCTCATTTCATTTCATTCGACGTTCCCAGGTTCACATGTTCACAGGGAGGACTTACTTGGGAATGGCCCATAGAAGAATGAGGTCGCCGACAGTGTTGTGCCCAATGTGGGAGTAGCTCCCAAAGTACTCCTGGAGCCAGTACAGCGCCGTCTTGGACAGAGTCATGACCGCGGCGGCGAACCCGACGAGCGCAGCCGTGGCACCCGCCGCGCCGCTAACCCGCCACTCGCCGCGGTTGTACACGACGAACAGGTAGTACAGGTACATGGCCGACTCGATGATGTTGAGGAAGCCCTGCGCGGCCGTGAAGCCGTCCTTCGCGTGGAACGCCGGCCAGCCATACACGGTGTCGATCTCACCGTAGAGAGCGTACGGCGCCCAGATGGGCCAGTGCAGGCTGCCACCCGGCATGGTGGCGGGGCGGCCGAAGATGTAGAGCGTGTCCCAGGTCACCAGGGGGAGGGACACGGCCAGCCAGATGAGGGTCAGGTTATCGGGCACGTGGGACCACGTCTTGCTGCTGCTGCTGCTCTTGGTAGACTTGGAGGCGGCGCGACGCGCGGGCGTGGCGGTGACGGAGGCGGCAGGGCTGGATGCCTTGCTGTCATCGCCGCGGGATGAGGAGGATCGGGTGCTGACCATTTTGAACAAATGTGTTTATTCCTTGAATTGGTTTGGTTCCTGTCTGTGGTTCAATGAAGGAGGTAAGGTTGCTGCTTGGGTGAAAAAGGCGGGGGATGGAATGTGGTGTGCTGTCAATTTCAGGGATCGACAGGACGTCACGTCCACTGGAACCGAAAAAAAAACACGAGAGGGGAGAGAGAGCTGAGGCAATTGGCGTCGCGTCACACATGATGCAACACCGACACCACTGAATGCATATATATATACACTGAATGAAGAATGATGATTGATTTTTAGTTTGTGTATTCAATGATGCTTGTGGAAAAATGGCTATGCTATGAAATGTCTGGTATATGAAGAAAATACATGTAATACTCCGTACACACGCGATATCTATGCGACACACTTCTCGTCGGTGGACGAATCCTGCCTCTGGTCCTCGGTCTGGGCGAGGACGGGCTCCCTGCCCTCAATGTTGAGCTCAATCTCGGGGCCCTTGTAGTTCTTGTAGCCGTCAAAGATCCAGGTGCTGCCGGCGATGACGAGCATGACGCCAAACGCGACGATGGCGTAGTTCATGTTGCTCGACGTGACGGGGAGCTCGGGGGGGAAGACGAAGAGGACGGTGGTGAGGATGGTCCAGAGGATGCCGACCTAATCAAACAATATTAGCAATCGAAACAAGGAGTGATTATCATCAGAGACTGTGTGGAGGGTGCAGTGCTTACAATATTGCAGAACCAGCCCAGAACAGGGTTGAGCTTAAAGGGGCGGTTGTCGGGGAGCATCTTGCGGCCGCGAGCGCAGTTGATAGCCTGGGGGATGGCGTAGGTGACACCCAGGGCAACGACGGAGGCGGCGGTGATGGCGTTGAACGCGCTGCTGGAGCCGAGAAGGACGAGGCCGAAGATGACGACCCAGGAGAAGGTCCAGAGGAGGGCGTTGAGGGGCACCTCAAGCGTGGGGTGGACCTTGGCGAAGAAGCTGCTGAAGGGCAGACCCCTGTCGCGGGCGAAGGCGTAAGTCATGCGGCTGCTGGTGGTCATGAGGGCGGTGGAGGTGAAGAGCATGCAGACGAGGGGGAACATGATGAGGCAGGTGCTTCCGGCCTTGCTGCCCGTGGCGTCCATGAAGATCTGCAGGATGGGGCCCCAGGCGGCGTTGAGGACGTTGTCGTAGTTGTCGACGCAGAAGAGCAGGCAGGAGAGGAAGAAGAAGCCGGAGACGACGCCCATGAGGATGCAGTACATCATGATCTTGGGGCCTTGGACCTGCGGGTCGGACATCTCCTCAATCATGTGGGCGGTGGCGTCGAAGCCCGTGAGGGCGAAAGCGCCCTGCAGCAGACCGAGCATCCACGCCATGCCGTCCGGCCAGCCGACCGTGTTGACGAACTGGCCGTAGACGAACGAGCCGCTCTGGAAGTTGGGGGTCGCGCACGCCAGCAGCGTGATGCTGATGATCAGGAAGCCCGACACCGACCAGATCAGCGCCGCCTTGGTCAGGTAGTGCAGGATCCGCGTCAGGAACATGTTGATCACCAGCGCCGCCAGCGTGAAGGCAATGTAGATGAGGAACTGCTGCCACGCGGGCGCCGAGTAGTCCGGGTCATTGCGGAACAGCGCCATGATGTTGATGACGAACTCGCTGCCCAGCAGGCCGCCCGTCGCCGTCAGGCACACCCATCCGCTCACGTTGATCCATCCCGTCGTGTAGCTGATGCCGCGGCTCCACGCCTTGGGCGACACGATGGCCGCCCAGTGGTACTGTCCGCCAGCCGTCGGCCACGCCGACAGGAACTCGGCCAGCGACGCAGCCAGGCACATGTTGCAGAAGCCCGCCACCACGAGACCCCAGATGACTGCGCTGGCTCCGCCGGACGGCAGAGCGACTGTGATCGAGGCCGACAGCGCCGTCCACGTGTTGAGGATGGCAAAGGCCAGTCCCAGCATGGACAGCAGCGAGAACTTGCGCTGCATCTCCTGCTTGTGGCCGAGGCCAGCCAGCACCGCCGCGTCATGCGACAGTGCTTCTTGATTCGATGCCATATTTGCAACCGAAGTGTGTGTGTGTGCGTAAGCTTACTCGTATGTCCTTCTTCCCTGTACGAGGTGGGGGTCGTCCGGGACAAGGGTTGGTCGATAAAGGTGTCTTGTCTCGTCTTGTCCCAGAGGGAGGAGGAGGCCGCGAAGGGAGTTGGAGAGAGAAGGATGGAGGAGAGAAGAGGATTGAGGGGAACCGTCCAGAGAGAACGGGGTCAAAGTCAAATAATAGTTAATTCATGACCAACTAGCACGAGGGCATTACTAGCATTACGAGTGCTAGTCTTGTCTATCAAAATCCACCCCAAAACCGTCGACAACTGGTAATGACAAGTGCAAATCGCCCCCGGACTGGGTGTTGTCGCCCGGCCTCTCATAGGTCGAGAATTGATAACGGCAATCACGGCAATCCTACGACTCATGGCCAATCGCGGCTCTCGCAATGAGCCGAATTGGGGGCTACTCCGTCGTTCCGTATTAGCTCTGCGGAGCCCCAAGTACCATTCTCCCCACCTGGTCCGGTCTTGGCCCGGAGACCGAGGTGGCGAGGGCCTGGCTCTGTTGGGGAAAGGGCAGAGAGGGCAGAGAGGGCAAGAGGGGAACCCCAGCAAGAGGCTGCATTCGAAAACGTAATAGAAACCATGGATGGGAAAGCAGATATAAAAATGGTATCAAAATAGCATCAAAATGGTGGAAAAATGCTCTCCAAGTTGGCTACACAATGGTCAGCGAATTGAAATATGCAGCTAAGTCGTCCGGTCGCGTGGCAGCGATGGTAATACTCCGTAGGCACGTCGGCAGGTTCTGCGGCTCAAGTTGAACCCTAAGTGCCTAACCAGAACCTGGATGGATGTCTTGCACAAGGTTGCGGCTAGACTATCTCTGCAGACTTCTCGAATTTTCATAGACCCGGTTCTTGTCAAACGCTCGGACCAGAACATCCAATATTTTCTCCACCAGAACCGGCCATGAAACCGCCTGCCGGTCCACCACGGTGCGCCATATTACCTGACCAGATTATGTACGAACCTAAGGGTCCGGCTAAAGATGCCCTGATTGTCCATTCAGAACCCTCTCTGATGTAATACGTCGTAATAATGCCTGATAGAGTTGATTGACAAGCAAACAAGCTTGACGCACGCTGGCAGGTAAAGCAGGGTCTCCACGGGTCCGGGGTCCCAGGGGTTCGATGCCCGTCCGGTCTTCCTGGGGGCTGAGGAGCGGGGTCTGGGCTCGTACGCACACGTCGACAGCTACTCAATCGCGCCCTTTGACACACCACGTACCCACGCGTGCTCGTACTCGTACACTCACGCGCCCTTCAGTCTTTCACTCGCCTTGTCATCGCCGGGCCCAAACGTATGGCCCCCCTCAGCCAAATACCTGATCTCCTCGTCGGTAGACGCCCTTCCCAGCGGCTTGTTGCGGTGAGGGTACCGCCCAAAACGCTCGATGATGTCGTAGTGGCTCTTTTCAAAGCCGGCCACAGTTTTTGCCATGCCTCGCGCAGTATCGGCATTGGCGCGTAAGACGCCTGCAACCTTGGCCTGCAGCTCGTCGCCCTTGCCGATCAGTGATGTATCGGAAATGAGCGTCTCTATGTCCCGAGCTAGGCCGGCGAACTTTTCCGTTGCAAGCTGGTGCAGTTCAAGGCTCTCCGAGTGCTCCAGCGGCAGGTAGAACCACATGCGGCGACAGATGAGCCAGCGCGTCTGGGGGTCCTCGTCGGGAATACCCTTTTCAAAACCGGCCTGGGCCACCTGCTGGGCCAAGGGGTCAAAAAAGTTGAAGACCACGGACGAGGCATCGCCGCGGTAGCAGTTACGCGGCATCTGGTCGAGCAGCAGCACCAGGCTCAGCCAGTCCAGCGGGCCCTGGGGTTTGGCGGCGTCCAGTATCCGCTGGGCCGACGTAACCTTGGATTCTTTGATGGCATCAAGTGCAGGACCAAATGATTTCCTATGCGGGGAGGGGCGCAAGAAGGGGGGCATCGTGAGTTTTTGTACGTAATAATAGCCGGGGTAGCCGGGTCCGGATCCCCATGGGAAAAGGGATTGATTGCTTACACGCATACGGTGTCGAATTCTGGGCCGCCCATGAACCAACCCTTCATGTGGCTTCCGTCGGGGATTATGACAGAGTCGCCGTCATCCACGTGCGCGTACCAGACACGTCGGACATCGGACAGCAACGTCGGAGTAAGGATGGATTCCAGCGTGGCCATGGTGTCGCTGGCAGGTGTAGACGTGGAGAGAGGGGCCCTTTGAGATGGATGGATAATGCGGGGCTGCTGCAATGCGACTATACGGGATGGTGCTCCTCGACCTGCAGAGCTGGGCAGTAATATGCGATTTCTCTGGTGCCTGGTCGAGCAGACTGATGAAGCTGTGGCAGCTGCTGTGAATTGTTGACGATGGACGCTGACATCATGGTTTCCCCGTTAGCAATTCAGCAGCTCTAGCGTTGGTTCTGAGGGGTTCATGGTTGGATGGAGCCCACATTTTAGGAAGGGCACTCTTGGCTGTCGTCAGATTGAGTCTCTTGCCCACGGCTCTCGCAAGCATGTTCTGGAGATGAACGGGACAGATGCCTTGATGGATGGTGCTGATGATGCTGATGATGATGGGCAGAGCGGCTTTTTGAATGGGAGATGATGTCGATTGCAAGGCGCGGTGTCTTGGCATCACAGACTTCGGTAGTCCGAGATCATTAATCAGCAATCTCGCAGATACGGCCAATCGGCCGCAATCTTGGCGAGGCAGGAACGATCTCGGATCTTTCCTTGAAGCACCATGACCTCATTGGATCTTTCCCCTGATTCTGATTCTCCTCATTCACCATTCGTCCTCGTATCCTCGACTCCGCCCACATCGACACCCTCACTCCATCAATCGCCACCATGCAGATGATCACGCGCGAATTATCATGAGAGATGAATTGATAAGATATATACGTTTCCCCATAGACTGAAATGGATCGCACCTCCCAGAGATGGCCCCGACTATGTTCAGAAAATACATGCAGCTGATCGCACATGGCCCCCGACGAACCGGTCCCTGCTTCACTCATTCCGCTCCCCCGCTCGTCTGCTGTGGCCGCCGTCTTTTGCCATGACACCCATACCGCATGCCGGACTCGGATCCGTCAAAGAATATCGACAAGAAAATAAAATGTATGTACAAGACAGAGAGGACCGAAAAAGAGGAGGTCCCTCCCTTGATGAAGAAGGAAAGCTGGCGCTTACTGGGCACCACCAATGTAGAAGATGAGCTCGGAGGGGTTGGCCGAGTTGACGAGACCGGCGGCGTCCTCAGAGCCGGAGGGGTTGACGTCGTCGTAGGCAAAGGCGTAGCCCTTGTTGTCAATCTCGTTCTCGTGGATGATGCGGCTGTAGTGGTTGGTAGGGTTGACCGAGTAGTAGTTCTCGGCCGCGACACCGGGCTGGGCGTTGCCACCGTCGAGGGTGAGGGTGCTGCGGACAAAGGCGGCGCAGAGGCGGGGGACGACGGCCTTGTGGACGTCGTTGTCGCCCTCAATGATGCCAAAGGGACCCGAGTTGCAACCCCAGATGTCGATAGCAGTGGGCTTGGGGTAGCCGCGGTTGTCACCGTCACACTGGAGCTCGTCGCCGGAGACCTGGCAGTTGACGGTGTTGCCGTCCTGGGTGTCGACGGAGAGGCCCTCGCTGGAGTACTTGGTCCAGACATCGTCGGCGTAGGTGGACCAGTAGTCGTCAAAGGCACCGGCCTCGACGGACTCGTAGTTGGTGGGGGCGATGACACGGAGAGGGGTACCGTCGGAGCCGGCGATGCACATGCTGCCCCAGGGGAGGCCGTCGCTGTCACCCTGGGTCTTGAGCTGGTCGCAGATGGTGGAGACGGCGTCGCCGGGCAGGCCGATGACCTCCTGGGTGGAGTTGTCGTTGTTCTGGAGGGTCATGGAGAGGATGAGGCCGACAAAGTCGACAAAGGAGATGTTGGCCCAGATCTCGCCGGCGTCGGTGAGGGTCATCTCGACGAAGCCCCAGTTGAGAGGGGAGCTGGGGTCCTGGAGGTTGCTGATGGAGGGCTGGACGAGGCCGTCGCCGGTGCCGGTGGAGACCATGAAGAACTCAAGCTCGCCCTGGACAAAGTAGATGCGGCCCGAGGCGAAGGAGGTGGGGACGGTGATCTCGAAGCTCTCGCCCTGGGCGGGCATGGCGATGGAGATGGGGTCCGTGATGGCGACGGGCTCGGCGGAGCCGCCCGCGGTGGGATAGACGAGGTTGCCGTCACCGCTGAGGAAGAAGACCTTGCCCTCGGGGTCGGTACCGGAGATGTAGCAGTTGACCGAGTCGCCGGCGAGGTTGTTGACGAGGCGGAGGGGGATCGAGACGTTGTCCTCAGCCTTGACGGAGTCGATCTTGGCCGACTTGGCGTTGGCGTTGGAGGTGCCGTTCAGGGTGTTCTCCTTGGTGACAATGACCTTGTCGTGGCTGCCGGAGAGGGTGGTGAACTTGCTGGTCGAGGCGGGGGCGCGCTTGGCGATGCTGTTGGTGTTGCCCATGTAAGTGAAGGGAGCGGCGGAAGCCACGGCCGCGAGGGCGGCAACGGTAGAGAGGAGACGCATTGTTGCTATCGCGTGTCTGTTTCTGTTTCTTCTTGAAGAATGAATGGAACTGCCAAATATGGCTTTTTGGAAAGAGAGTGTGGGAAAGGAAAGGAGTGTGTGTCTGTCTGAAAAGAGAGTGGAAGAGAGCCGGTTGGAGAAGAAGAAAAGACTGATGGAGAAGACGATCCGAACAGGCTTCTTTATACATGTTGCTCATTCACTCGACGCACCCAGTCACTTGCACCTCTCTCGCCTTGGCAAACAACCAGGCAGGCAAACACCCTCCCACTCCCAGCCACCCCGGAGACACATCCTCTACAGATGGGCTGACTAGCACCAGAGGGGGGTGTGAGGTGAGGTGAGAGAGCGTAGGAGGAAGAGGAGGGGGGGGCAGGGGACAAAGCTTGGTTGATGGATCTGAGGCTCAATAGGGAAAGTGTATAAGGTCCCAGACTACGGAGGGCCCGCCCGTGCAGCCCGGTGTTCCGGGGGTGGAGGAGTCGAAAGACGGAGGGGAGAAAGCCACTTGACTTCCTTGGCGTCGAGGAGGAACATGAAACGGCATCCTACAGCAGATGACGAAGACGGGCAGACAGCATATAGCAGCCAGAGGGAATTCAAGAGGATGGAAGCTGACCAGTCAGAGGGGCGGACGCGGCACGAAACACCCGACGTATAAGGCGACCCGACACTCTCTGTTTCTGGTTTCACGGCGCCAAACTGCACTGACGACATGCACACGTGCTTGCGGTTATCGTATACTACCTACGTACATACATGCATTCAGACCCGTCATGAGGAGGTTGGGAGCACTGTCCATTACGACATCTACCGAGTGCATGCCCGCTGCAAAAGATGAATGTAGTCATACATGAAATGCCAGACAACAACTAAACTTTCTGGCTATCCGTCGTAGCAGATGGGATGGGGTGGCCCACCAGCCCGGATCCTACGTATCGTGGGAAAGGAAAGCAACGTGCCGTACATATGTCGGAATAAAAGCCGGGTGGAGTGGAGATGGTCAAGGCAGACAGACGCAGGTACGGAGTAATACTACGGAATACTACGGGCTGGAATATTACTCCTACATGTTAACGCTATTACTACTACCAGTAGCAAGGTAGTGTACTCGTAGTATTACTCCGTACTCATGCACACAATGGCGGTACCTGCAGTCCCATCGTTGGCCGTGCACTCTCGAGGGATCGGGGTGCATTGATTTGGAGCCCTGAGGCGCGACACACCCATGTCAAGCCCGTTGCTTTCTCTACTCGTGGCTGCAATCAATTATACTCTTGCCTGTAACTTGTACGTCCTGCCAGACTCCAGTGCATGTGGTCGCTTTGTTCTTATAGGATTGACCAGGGGTCTTGGCATTCACCTTCCCAAAGAGGCAAAGGACGGATGTCCCGGGTTGCCGGCCTGGGGGGGAGGGGAGGGGGAGAGGGGGCTGAATCGAAGACATTCCTCTCTCTAAAAGTTAGACCTTTACCAGGAATGGATAGCCATGGTCCCATGTTTTTTTTTAGCGCATCGACTACTACGTATTACTCCGTACATGTAGTTTGCTGGAATACGCGATATCCAAAAGATGGGATGGACTTTGTTGTAATGGCAGTCATCAAAATGTCATACGGCTTGCTCCGTATCTCGTGTGGAAGGAATTCAATTGTCCGGTGACATGTTCAGGTGAATGAATCCTCTCATATCGTGACTTTCTTCACTGAATGCTTGAATGTCACCTGTGCTGTAGCGCGCAACGTCTTGGGGCAATCTGAATGGCCAGTTGACGACGCACAGTATAATATGTCAAAGAGACATTGAAACAAGCAACTGTTGCAGCCAGGAAACAATTACGTTGTACTTACCGATTGCGAGTATTGCGCACATCACCAACTTCTTTACTGTTCACTCGGTATAACCTCTTCTGATACACTGCGCCGACACTCTGGTCGCGCCTCGGACAGTCCAGATACGCTGTTCACCGTGTCATAGGCTCAGTGTAAACCAGCGGCGACGATCGCAATCTGCATGGCTTGCAGTGTGTGTGTGTGTGTGTGTGCTGTGCAGTGTGCGGCCGCCTTCAACGCCTTCTCTTAGCCATAAGCACAGACGCACACAACACGGCTGCTCCAGGCGCACAACTGTAACACTACGGAGTACGGGTATAATAATAATACAGCGTCTTCTCTCCCGTTTGGAAGCGAAGCGCCCATGCGCAAGGAAAGAAAGGCGGGCTTTGTGACGGGGTGGGGTCTTAAACGGCCCCGCGACCCTGCAGGGGTGGTTGCCAACGCTGTCGACTTGCCGGATTGGGAACGAAGGAGCAGAACAGCCCACTGAATCCCCTTCCTTCAATTTGGTGTCCAGGAGGGAAGAGTCTGCGAGTGTTGTGCCAGTTCATGTGCACGAGAAGTGGTATTTCGGTTCATCTTGGATGATTGACTCGGGGGATTTTTACCAAAAAGCATGGCCCTCTCTTACGAGTTACGAGTTACAGCAGGGGGGGCAGGTTTAAACTCATGTTCGCGATACGCGCATGTACGTGGACAGCAAGGTGAGTGAGGCTGAGCGGCACCATGTGGCTTCGTCTTCGCCGAGTGGAGAGCGGAGACAAGTAATATATTCCTGAATCCCTTGCGAGGTGTCTAGAATCTAGATGGAGTTTGTCATTGTCGGTTCACGTACGAATGGTCCTATTTCCGCAATGCCCTTTGAACTGTTCCTGTCAGCTGACCTTTTTTCGTATATCCCCAATTTCAATTTGCGTGTCACTGTGGGATGGGATTCTTTCTTGCGGATGACATGAGTGAGCGTGAGAGTGATTGATAACATGCGTGAGATTGACAGAAGGTCTGGTCCGGCTCGGCTGGTGGTATCGACAACTGGCACTGCCGCATGCTACCATGGTCTGATGGTTGTATTCAATGTCTGCTGATTGTGAATGGGATGGATGTGAGATGATTGTTAAGCCAGTGTAACCATTGACTCTGGGTGTCTGGCTCTGTCTGGCATCGTTATCGCTCGAACACTTCATTGAACTTTTACTTTGCCTGATGTTCATCCCATTGGCATGGCTTGCTTGGGATGTGTCATCTGCCAGGACTTGGACTCACTGGTGAATGATGGACTGGCGTTTGCTACTGCGTTCCATGATTCCATGTTATATGAGGCGCTCAAGGCACACAGGTAAGGAGGACTCCGTGACAAATTTCAACCTTTGGCAAGCATACATCGGATGCTATATGTTTGATGTACATGGAACTCCAATTATATTAGGCTTCAATGTAAACTCTGAATCGTGAATCTTCAACCTTAGACCTCATAGCAGCTTTCAACAGCTGTTACATTTCCAAGATCACCTTAGAAGCTATGAATGTCTTGTGCTCTTATAGCAGTCCCGTGCCATCTATGTCCACATGGGCTGCTTCACAATCAATGTTTGCATCGTCCATCGCACCTTCCTTCTCTGCACCACCGTACCTTCCTCACGTTGCGTGTGTAGCACAGCACGTGCACATTCCCATTCACGCACCTTTCTCTTCTCTATTTTTTCCTCATCTTGCACCTCTTCCTTTTCTCCTTCCATCACCTCTAGGGCCTGTCCACGCACAAGGCATCGTCATGGCTTCCGGCAACAGTATCCGAGCGCTGGAGGTGGTCCCCAAGACCACAGGGCCAACATTGCCCCAGAACAAGCGCAAGGTGACTCCCTCTGCCGCACAGTCGATCCCGAAGCGCTTCCTGCTAATGGTCCCCCCCAGCTCCCGTGAAGCCGTCCAGCTAGATGATAGCGGTACCAGCATCTCGAGCGTCCCGTTCTTTGCCCCGTCCAAGCTACTGTTTCCCGCCCTCTCTGCATATATAGTGCAGGAGTTTTCCATCCCTGGGGCCAGGCCTTCCGTCAACTCCAGACATGTCCTGCTCCCCTTCGACCTGCGCGACAAGACACTCGACATCATAGAGAACCTCGAAGTGCGGAACCTTCTCTTCCAAGTCTTTCCTCAGACTTTCCAGGTCGGAGAGGGCATCCATCGGGGCTTCATTCATTTCAGCGTCCGGGAGCTGCCAGAGGAACCCTGGCCGCTCACTGTTGGAGGCATTCCAATCACCATCGCGACCCAGGAGAAAGGGCGAGGGGTTTTACTGCCGACTGGGGTCAAGAGATTCGGAAACAGCAGCATATCACTCTGTGGAAATGTCAATGGCAGACACGGTATGCTTAGCGGCGATAGTCTCCGCTCCGTGGCTGCTGAGCTCAACGAGTACATCCGTGCCCAGGACCCAACCATAAAGCTCATCGAGGTCATGTTCGCATCGGACCTCGCCTTCTACATCGTCCTCAACGACAATGCTGACGTCTCGGTCATCAGGAGGTGTCTCCCGGGCATTGTTGCCAACTGCATCGCCGGGTATGTCCTGGACCGGGACGTGCAGAGGCCATCCTGGGCCAACAACAAGGCACGTCGGGACGTCGTCCCCAGGCCGTTCGAGGGCGTCAAGGACGACACCGCATACGATGTCCTCAGGCCCGGCGTCATGATTTGCAGCACAAAGAACTTAACCTACGCCAATCCTATGGAGATGCATACCACGTCGGGAGTCCTTGTCATGAACCGCACAGGCCAGCTGTTCATGACCGCTGCCGCTCACGGTATTGGCGAGGATAAAACCATATTCCAGCGTCTACCTGGTGGTCCGGACGAGAAGAGACTGGTCGGGCGCGCCTGTCAAGAAATCCCCTGCACTGATGTGGCTATTGTCAAGCTTGAGGAGGGCATTCAATTCGACAACGCAACCTTTGAGAGCGACACGAGGGCATCGGTGCGGATGACGCATCTTCTTGGGGAGGATGATGCGTACAACGAGGCAGATGACATGGCGTTCAACGACATGGTCTTTATCGACAGCCCATTCACCGGGAGCATCGAGGGGACCATCATTATGCGGTCGGTCCGGCTAGAGTTCCCTCAACAACCCCATCCGGCTGAGGGTGCTGTCCGATACATTGTCTACGACTGGTGCTTTACGGGCCAAACCGAGGGCCTCGCGAATCCGGTAGACTCAGGCCGTGTTCCGGCCGACGGGACGTGCGGGTCGGTCGTGCAAAACGGGAGCAACCGCGTCGTGGGGTTCTTTCGATACTACATTGAGGACGGACCTTTCGCTGGGTACTGTGCATGCGTGAATGCCACTGAGATCGTCAAGGCTGGCTACAGAATGGTCTAAGGATGGGGAATGCGATGGACAGGAATTACCGGAACTGCCAGTACTGGGTAAGGGCCCATTGGTGGAAGGCATAGGGCCAACGATGGATTCCTCTTCATCAATCAAGGCACCGTAATGATACGGGGATGCATTGAGTTCATGTTGAGGTAGAGTTGAGGTAGACGGGGTCAAGTAGGCGTCCATTACAGTATTGGTACCAGAATGAATCATCACTCACCACTTGAGGTGGGCTCTTCCATTTTCATATCAATATTCACGTATACATATTTGTACTGCGTAGAGTACATATCTACGGAGTACTCCGTATGACAGAGTTCCGAATGTAAGCAGAATGGTTGTTATGAATGTTGTTGGTTGTTGGTTGTACAACAGCGGGTGATCGACCAACTGCATTCAATCCCATTCCGGCAATTCTCAATCTCGAATGCAACATCGTTCCTGCATTTTTTCAACTTTAATGTAATACAGATATCCAAGCCATCCAGACACTCTATAATTGAATACTCATACATTTATTTGCATCGAATGAAGCCATATCATATCTTATACTTGTGTGCAGGGTACGTCGCCAGCCCATCAGCCCACTCCCACGGCATCGGCCCATAGCCATAGCCATAGCCAGAGCCAGGCAGACCCAACCTGAAACAGCGGTAAAGGGCTCGTCCGCGCTTCGTCCGGAAATTCCCCTCCACCCGGATCTACGAGTACGAGGAAGTGGGCTTGGCGGGGGGACTGACGCTGGCAAGGGAATGACAAGGGGATCTGACAAGGGACTGACACTGGCTATGACATGGCTCAAGTTGAGACTCGAGACTCGACGTGGTCCGTCTTTTCCGTAGTGACATGGTGAGGATTACAAGGCAGGCTCTTGTGTGTGATATTGACTCTGTACTCAGTGCAGGCGCCGGACAACTGCGCCTCGGTCGGCCGGGCCATGGAAGAATACTACAGGTAATGGACGGGCCGTGGTAATTAGCACTCCAATACAGAAGCAAATAAGAAAGAAGAGTGGTCAATATGGAAAATAAAGAATAAAGTGGCGGCAGGCCAAGAAGGCCAAGCCCACGGCGTGTCAAATCAGACTGCCCCGTGAAGCGCCGACCACTGGCTCTAGTACGCTAACATATGTCATGATGGGGCCAGAACCGGCGCTATTTTCTCTCCTCCTCCCCGCCTCCCCTCTCTTGCGAGAATAAGTATTACGGAGTATACAAACTCGAGATACGGAAGAAAAGAATAACAATGCATGCATCCTCGTAGACTTTACATTGATTTCTGTTCCCGTCTCTGTAACCCCGATCTAAAGCGATAAGAGCAGATAGCAGCAGTTTTCCCGCTCTCCCGGATCCTCGTGTGCCGTCGCGACGACCTGCGACACCATCAGTTGCGGCCGCGTATCAAGTCACCCTTGCAGGGGGTCCTCACCAGCAATGCGTCCTTGATCTCTTCAACTCTTCAAGTACATTACCTCGACTCTTTCTTTTTTCCTTTCTCTCTCCAAGAATCATCCTCGATTTCTTCTTCAACCAACTTTCCCTCATTCGCTTCTCAACTTGCTCGCTGGCCGAGCCCTTTTCTTTTAACGACGACTTCTTTCTTTCATTCGGCCGGTCCCGTACTCGATTAATACACACATACGCCAGACGGGCCATTTCTCTTATACCACTTCTTTCGCCAACAACAAACCCCGATAAAAAAAGGAACAAAAAAAGAAGAAGGGAAAAAAAAAAATCACAGCCGACATCATGGGCAACAACCTCTCTTCCACCTTTGAGCCCGACCTGTCGGGTGTGGTGCTCGACCCCGGCGACCGTCGCGACGACATCTTCATGGCCATCTTCTGGGCCGGCTCGCTCTACGCCATCGGCATCATCTGGGGCACCCTCGCCCTCGTGGACCGGTGGATGGGCGTCCTGACAACCAAGAGACAACCTACGACGTTTGGATCTGTCCTGGCCGCGGCCCTCATGTCGACGGCCTGGCCTCTCGTGGCGGCATACCTGTTGTATTCTCCGTGATAAGACCTTGGCAGCCAGTGAAGGAGGATGATATACCTGGGGGGGAAAGATATGGTGGTGTGTGTGTGTGTGTTAATACAAGGAATGTTGTCACCTTTTCTTTTTTTTTTTCGTCGTTATTTTTATGAATGATACAAGCCAATAAACATACAAGAACAATATGTGTGTCATCCCACCAGCGTGTTCCGCCTGCTCCTGTTCGGATTACTCTCCCTCCGGCCGACAATCGACTCGAGCGCCTGCTGTAGCGCCCGGGCATCGTACCGGCCCCCGCCGCCGCCCGACTCGTCGCGCCGGGACCCGTACACGCGCACCGCCTCGATGCCCATCCGCGAGAGCTGCTGCCTGTCCACCTTGGGCGCGGCCGGGCCATCCAAGTAGATGACGTGGGTGACGTAGCGGGCATACGAGCATTCGTGCTCGCGATCCCCAGAGACGGGAGGGTCCGGCCGCGGGATGCCGCGCGAGTAGGCGCACGCGTCGGCGATGGCGGCGACAAAGTCGAGCCCCGTGAACGGCGAGTCGGACGGGCCGGTCTCGCGGTCCGTCGTGCCGTTGAGGATGAGGATCTTGTGTGTCACCGACGATGCGGGACCCGCGATGGCCTCGCCCACGCCCTTGAGCACCAGGTTGGGCACAAGGGAGGTGAAGAGCGAGCCGATGCTGTAGACGACGGTAGTGGCGGTCCGGAGGGCGTCGATGACGCGCGGGCTGGCGGGGATGCGTATCTCCTGCCCGTACGGGTTGATGTACCAGATGCGGTCGATGCGCGAGGCCAGGTCCTCCTCGTCCGTCTTGGAGAAGGCGATGGCCGGACGGCGCAGGGCAGGCAGCGACCCGGGAAGGTTGGCGTCCTCGACGCTGTCGTGCTCTTCCGTGTCCACCACAGTGCCCCCGTGATTACTCTCGGCGGCGCCGGGCGTCTGGGTGCCCTGTGTGCCTCCCGCGGCGATGCCGATTCCCGGGACGGCGCGCGACGGCTGGCTGGGGTGCGAGATGTCGTTCTGGCCCACTATGACGGTGCCGTCGGCGAGACCCGCCGCGATGTGGTGCGCAAAGTTGGTGTTGATGGCGGGGAGCACGGCCACGCGGTCGTCGGGGACCCCGCAGATGGTCCCCAGGAGGTACACGGCGGCCTCGAAGCTGCCGGTGGCGAGGCGCGCGCCCGTCAGGAACAGGTTGCCGACGCTGGAGCCCGAGTAGTCGAACCGGCTGCTGGGCCGCATGCGCTTCACGGCCTCGAGGTTGAAGCTGTTGAGGTACGACCGGATCAGCTCGCGCTTCGGCGACGAGATGCCCTCCCACAGCGGGTGCGTCGACTCGATGATGTCGAACCACTCCACCCGCGCCGCGTCGGGCGCCCACTTGGGGAGGCGGTGGTTAAACAGCTGCCCGATGGCGCGCGCCTCGGCGCCCGCGTGCGAGGGCGTCAGACGGAGCAGTCGAGATCTCACATCGCCGATGCCTTGGGGGGGTAATTGCTTTTAGTAGTTTTCTTCAAAGGATTTTTTTTTCCCCTCCCTCTGTTTGGTTTATGTCTACATCCACAAGGATCGGTCCTGTTACACACCCGGCCCGCCAAATACGCGGATTATCTCGCTGCTGCTGCCGCCATTGTCCGATATGGGAATCACGTAGCTGAGCTTGCAGGCGTTGGCGTCGCGCAGGTGCTCAAACACGTCGACCAGGCTGTTGGCCGCGCTGCCGCCCGAGAAGACGACGATGCCGCCGTCCTGGCGTCCCGGGTTGGGACTCGCCGCGCGGCGTCTGGACGGGGACTGTGATGCCGCCGACGACGACGAGGGCGGTCGTGGTCGCGTGTCTGTGGCGGGGGCGGGGCTCAGCAGGCCGCTCTGAGAGGCGGGTTGGGACATTCACGGAGCGTCGGCCGTGCCGTCGTGGCACGGGGAGTAGACAGTAAAAAATACAAAGCGTCTCGATAAACCAGCCAGTAGGAAGAGTACCGTAGGGATCGTAGGGAGTGTGACATAGGGATTGATGGCACAGAAGAGCAAAGTGTCCTCATTGTCGTGATGATACGAAAGGTTATATCGTGTAGATGCATGAGACTGTGTTCTTCACGTTTAGATACATATGAATGGCATGTGTCATCCGGGTATGCAACTAAACATACAACTCATGTACTGGGTACAAGCATCCCAATTGACAGACCTGCATCCCTGCATCTGCCGTCAGCATCGCAACTTCCTTCAACCTCATCTAGACTCTTTCCCGTCTTACTATTATCAATCACCAATATGACAGAGTCTTCCAGACGCGACTCAGGGGTGCACAATGTGACAAATGCCCGTTGCTCAGCATTCCATTACGGAAAGGGCAATTCAGCAATTCATTCAACGCTTACAGACATCCAGTCCAGTGCGGCCCGCCCGTCTCAAATTCCCAAATAGGAAAATCAACTGGCAGATTCACTGCCTAGATCGAGTTGCGGCACCGCCAGGCCCCACGCTGCCCACTGCCCACGGGTTACGTCAACGGAGCAACGGGGAAAAATGGACTAACAGCTTCGATGGTTGGGAGATATTAATAAGGTGAGAAGAAAGGGAATAAATATCGCCTGGTTCCCGGGCTTGCTCAACAATCCAATCTTCATTATCACCATCTCTCTCATCTTATCTCATACAATCCATCTTCCAAGTTCAACAACCCAAAACACACCTTCACAATGGCCCAGAACATCCCCCAGACCATGAAGCAGTGGCACGTCGAGGGCTACAACGGCTTCGACTCCCTCAAGCCCTCCGAGGGCCCCGTCCCCACCCCCGGTGACGGCGAGGTTCTCGTCAAGCGTGAGCACTCCCCCAACACAATACCATCACTCTTTCCTTGTCCATATTGCTAACAAATGTCCTTACAGTCCGCGCTGCCTCTCTCAACGTGAGCACATGATTCCCCATGCCATGCCATGCATTGATGCCCATGGCACCACCCCCGCTCTTGTCTTGCTTGCCCCTCACTAACAGCACCACCCCTGCAGTACCGTGACCTCGTCATCCCCAAGGGTCTCTACCCCTTCGCCCTGACCGAGAACCCTGTCCCTGGCTCCGACGGTGCCGGCGACGTCGTCGCCGTGGGCAAGAACGTCCGCCGCTTCAAGGTCGGCGACAAGGTCGTCACCCTCTTCAACCAGGCCCACATCGGCGGCGAGCTGGACCTGCAGAGCGCCAAGACCGGTCTGGGCGGCGCCATGGACGGCACCCTGCGCGAGTACGGCGCCTTCGAGGAGAACGGCCTGGTCGCCCTGCCCGAGGGCCTGACCTACGGCGAGGGCGCGACCCTCACCTGCGCCGGTCTGACCGCCTGGAACGGCCTGTACGGCCTCGAGGGCAAGCGCGTCACCGCCGGCCAGTGGGTCCTGACCCAGGGCACGGGCGGTGTCTCCATCTTCGCCGTCCAGTTCGCCAAGGCCGCCGGCGCCCGCGTCATCGCCACCACCAGCTCCCCCGAGAAGGCCAAGCTTCTCGAGAAGCTCGGCGCCGACCACATCATCAACTACCGCGACACCCCCAACTGGGGCGAGAAGGCCCGCGAGATCACCGGCGGCGTCGGCGTCGACCAGGTCGTCGAGGTGGCCGGCGCCACCTCCATGGCCCAGAGCCTCAAGGCCATCCGCATCGGCGGCCTCATCAGCATCATCGGCTTCGTCGGCGGTCCCTCCAAGGGTGAGGCCGAGCCCAGCTTCCTCCAGAGCCTCGTCAACATGTGCACCGTCCGCGGTCTCCTCGTCGGCAGCAGGACCCAGATGGAGGACATGAACCGCGCTGTCGAGGCCAACCTCGAGAAGCTCAGGCCCATCATCGACGCCAAGACCTTCACCCTTGACCAGCTCAGGGAGGCCTACGAGTACCAGTGGTCTGGCAAGCACCAGGCCAAGGTTGTCATCAACATTGCTTAAGTTGCACGCGCGCGCGCATAATTGTCTACAGGAGCGTATAACACAACCAAGGTATTCAGGACAGATGAATAAATGATTTCAATGAGTTTCAAACTAAATACACATGACGCTACTTATGCATCACAATCTAACTTGCGCGTCCCGCGTTCCTCTCATGTCATTTTTTTTTTTTCAGTAGTCTTTTGTTTTCCGTTTCGTTAGTACACATGGCTCAGTGGTGTTGTGCATCTAGGCATCGTCCTTGGGAGCACCCCACGAGGCAGGCAGGTCACCGTCGCGGGCGGCCTTGGCGGTGAGAAGAGCAGCGTACGACCAGGTGAGGTCAGCGGCCGAGAGGGGCGAGCCGTCCGTCTTGGAGAACTGCTCGGCCAGAGCGCCGCCATCGGGCGTGTACTTCTGGACAATGGCGAGGAAGTCGTCGGCGAGGGTGGTGGTGGCCTTGGTGATGGCGGTGTACTCGTCAGTGCCCTTCTTGTAGGTGCCGGTGGCGGCCGAGTCGGAGACGCTCTTGAAGAAGGCGAGCGAGACGTCGGTGACCTCGATGGAGCCGGCATCCTCCCACTGGGCGACGGCGTAGTAGAGCTGCTCGGCGGCGGCCGACGTGGTCAGGTACCACGGGTTGCCGTCCATGTACGTGTCCTCGCTGTAGCGGCCGATGGCCAGGGCGCCGCCGTCCTCGGCGTCGCTGTTGATGGACCACGACTTGAAGGAGTCGGTCACGGTGCGGAGGTTGGCCAGGGCGCGGGCGGAGCAGGGCTGGAAGGTGGCGTCGCTGCAGCCGGCGGCGAGGTCGAAGCTGGTGGGTGTGTGTCAGTACATTGATATCATTCTCAACTTCGATGGTTGGGATGGATCCCCGTGAGACTGCTTACCCGTGGTTGGAGGCAATGAAAGTCTGGGTTCCCTTGCCGGAGCGGCCGGTCGAGGCGCCAAGGTCGGCGACGACGAAGCCGCCGTCGGCGTCCCAGAAGTCCGCTAGGTAGCTGCGGATGGCCGTGGCCTGGGTGTCGTACTCGCCGCTGTCCTCGCCGAGCTTGGTGGCAAAGGCGCTGCCCTCGACAAGCGAGCGGTGCTGGGCCAGCACGGTGAAGAAGGAGGAGGCCTCAACCTCCTCCCACAGGTCGAAACCGGTCTGGTTCCAGTACTGGGTGACGTAGCCGAGGTCGTTCTTGATCAGGGGCCAGATGTCGGAGGTGACGGTGTCGGTCTTGTTCTGGTCGATGAGGTAGTTGGAGTAGAGAATCAGAGCCGTGGCCCTGAGAGCGGGACCATCCCTCTAGAAGCACATTCAATGTCAGCAGTGGCCTCAGCTTTCATATATCCCATCACTCTCAAGTGTCTGTTTGTCAATGATTTGAATGCTTACCTGGGGACGTCCCCACTCCTCGGTAAAGGCCGTGAGGTCAACGTTGAACTTGGGCTCGCCGAGACCGCCCGAGTCAATGTCACCAGACGGGTTGCTGACCTTCTGGAGCTTTCCCTGGGACGTGACGTAGGCCTTGATGACGGTCTCGAGGTCGGCGTCCTTGGTGACGACAAAGCGCTCGATGAGGGCCTTGAGGGTCAGGGCGGCATCACGGGTCCAGGTGTAGAAGTCTGATTGAGGCTCAATGTCAGTTACACATAATCCTTGGAGTACGTATAGGTTTCACAAGTGCAGCACAGCAGAAGCTGGAAGCACGATTGGATCAGGGATCAATGGGCGGGGGACGTACAGTTGGGGTCCGACTTGGAAGGGCTGGCGACGACGATGCCGTCAGCAGCACCAGACACCTTGGAGCCGCTGGAGCCAATGTTGGCCAGGACACCCTTGAGGGAGATGGTCTCCTGCGAGGTCAGGTAGGTGTCGAGGCTGTCAGCCCTGGGGGCGACCTGCTGGGGAGCGGCCTGGACGCCGGTCAGGGCCGAGGCCAGGAGGACGGCGACGGAAGAGGTGAGCATGTTGGCGGCTTTGAGGAGGAGGAGGAGGAGGATGTCTAGTTTGTAGGTATCCGAGAGAGCGAAGCGAGCGTGTGGTTGGGTTTCTTTCTTCTTCCGAGAGTAGCAGTGACGAGCGAGGCAATGGCACTTTATAGATTCAATCTTGTTCACATCATCAAGGCGTGAGTGAGTGGTGGTAGTACCTCTCCCTCATCATCGTCGGACCGGCCCCTTGCGACATCTCGACACCGATCCTGCAATTACCATGGTCTCTGGACTACATAACTCGTACCCCATCAACGCGCGGCCCTTTGTCGGCCGTGATGGGGGAGGGGGCAGTGGGCTGGCTCTTTTGGCCGGTCCTGATCGTCCGGGTACGACGGGGTTACTTGCAGCGTACAGAGTAGGTGCCTTATTCTGTGGAGATGTGTTTATGCCGTATATCCAGTGGAAGAGGAGGCAAACAAACAAGGAGACAGAGTGAGCAGATGGCCTGAAGTTGGAGAAACCGTGCGGCCTCGCATTGGTGCGTAATACGGGGGGAGAGCCCGTGGCCCGACATGATTGTGGGGTATGTGCGATCGTGGGACCGGGGGAGCCGCACATCAGTTCCCGATTATGGCAGTTCCCAAAAGCCACCGGGACTCCACTGCCGAGTTACCCACGAGTTACCCTCGAGTTAACCCACCTGCCCATAACGTCGGGCCGACGGGGGGGGAGCAAGATACATGGACTTGGGTGGGCTTATGCGCTTGGTTCCATGTACCTTGGGTTGCATCCTCACTCATACTTCCGAGAGCGCATTTCCCGGAAAGGACCAGAATAATAATCCCATGGCTGATGCTGACGTAGTGTCCACCCGTCGAGTTCCTGCGCACACCTTTAGGCCCCCTTCAAGCCCCCTCAGGGGAAACTCATATGCAGCATACGACGCCTTGCATGACCACCACACAAGTCCATAAACCAGTATGGAAGGCCAACGAGAAGGGCAACTCGTCCGGTCCGGTCCTGGACTGGATGGAATGTTCTGCATGTGACGCCGTCACCTGTTTACTCGAACCAAGGTTTCCTAATTGCCCGATAATTCTACCCCGTACGCACGCCTCGATGATGCCACTTTAGATTGGTTTGGTGCCTTCGATCCTTGCATACACGTACGCTGTTTGGTTGCTTGGCCATGCATCAAACCGTCGAGGAACAAAACAAGCCACTAATGCATACGAGTGCATGCTATGACGATCCCACACCTCCAAATAGACATGTTGAGAAACCGGTAATGTAAAGACGGAAATCAGTTCTCTTGGCTTTTGTCCCCGTCTCTGCCACTGCTCAAAAGCCGCTTCACGTTTAATGTCCAGATGGTTATTTTGCTCTTCCACCTTGCACCTTACACCTTACAGCTCCAGTCCAGTAAGGCAGCATTGCCTTATAAATAAGCACACCATTGCAATGACTGCCATGCTCCTCAGGCTGAATGTGCCAGTAAAAAGACATTGTACAAGCTCGTGATGCTGTCAAGCCCTGTTAATCCCAGTGTAGCACCGGACGCCGCCTGTGTTCCTGTGCCTGTTCCTGTACTTGTTCCTGTACTTGTTCCTGCCTGTCTGTCCCTGCCCGGAGTCTGCTCCTTCTCCCGTCATGTTTCGCCGAGTCAGCCTCCGCCTCGGAGTCCCCAGTCCCGCCGCGGACGCGCCCGCAGCCTGCCCGCAGCCTGCCCGCAGCCTGTTCCTTGGCGATGAAACACAATCCACAAATTCGCCGTGCCGTCGGCGGTACTTGTCCATGCTCTTCCATGATCGCGATGGTGTCAATGGACGATGATGAATGGTCAATGGCCCTTGGCGTTCCTCGTAGGTAGCTTTTCCAGGACAGCAGCGGCTGCAGACTCTCTGCATGTACGGAACGGGGAGCACGCCCAGTTCCAGGTCGATGACGCAGACCCACGTGGTTGGAATGCCTCGTCAGACGTTGCACCGATGCATGTCTGCGAGAGCCATGGTGAATGGGACCTCCTGCCTGCCACTTGGGTACATGCGCATGTAACACTGCGACCTCAGCTTGTCAGAGTGGCCGTCTGCTCCGTCGTGAACGGCACTCGGCGGGTAGCGGACGCGGCTGTCGTGGCAGATCAGCATGTTGACCAAGAATGTATCCGGCGGCATAGATCCAGTCCGATATCCTAGGATGTGCCTCCGTGTATCTCCTCCTTGTCGAGGTCATGGAGCTGTAGACCACGACCGACTACATAGTCAGAAAGGCGACTCCGTAGTCGTCGGTTGTCAGCGAGCCTATTCACGAGAAGGCATCCCAGAGCCGAGCACAGCTCCCGCTCCAGAATCGTATATTACCTGTCCGCCAAGCCCCGTAATGCAGCCAAGTATTACCATCCGTGGCCATACCCGGCTGCCCGCTGCACTGGTGGACGATCCAACCATGCACCCGACGGCCCGTCTGATGAGCCCACTGCCCACTGCCAGCCCATGTGCACGAGTGGGGCATCGGAGGAGGTGAACTGCCGTCCGTTCTGTACACACTATCACCAGTTGAGCTCGGCTTTACATGTGATTGTTCTTGGCGTTGGATCAGGGGGCTATGTCCGATTGCTTTGGAAGGCGAAGGGCTTTGGACAATGTCCCTCGTTCATAGCTCAAGCATCGAATACGCATCAACTATCACAACATTACATAGAACGAGCATTTGGATATCATGATATTATTCTGCCCAAAGGGCCATGTTCCATCGCACAAAACACTAAAAATTATATGTCGGGGGAATATTACAAGTACAAAAGATCAAACACCCTTACAGCTCCAGATCCGCCTCCAGCGGCAGATCTCTCGAGCTGCTGCCGACGTACACCTTCTTAGGCGCGTCAGTAACGACCCAGTCCTGCTTGGCAACATCCCAGTTGGCCAGGTCACGCCTGGTCAGCTCGGCCCTGAAAATGACAGACTGACCGGGCTGAATGTTCTCAATGCGGTCGAATCCACGGAGCACGCGGACGGGCTCGTTCTCGCCGCCGAGCGAGACGTACACCTGTGGGACGGCGTCAGACTTAACCTTGCCCGTGTTGGTGATGGTGGCCGTCACGGTGGCAAGCACATCCCAAAGCTGGGGGTTGCCGCCGTTGGGGCCAGAAGCGGGGGCAAGGCGCTGGGCGCGTCCGTCGAGGGCACCCCGGGGCAGGAAGGAGGATGCGCTGCCACCGTAGTCGGTCGAGTTGGCGGCCTTGGCGGGGTCCGTCGAGCTGAGGTACGGGTAGATGAAGAGCTTGAGGCGCTCGAAGCCCTCGGGGAAGAGGTACCGCGACAGGTCGCGCGAGTAGCGGCCCCAGGTGGGCGCGGAGATGGTGCGGCCGCGGGTAGGCACGTAGGGGCGGGCGTTGCGCGAGATGACCTGCAGGTTGGAGAATGCAAAGTTGGTCCACGAGAGACCGTAGCCGAACTCGAAGACGGGCGCGCCGGGGTCACCCTTGTTGGGCGCCACGCGGTCAAAGTGGCGGTAGTCGATGAAGACGCCCTCAGAGAAGTCGGTCTGGGGCGCGGCCTTGCCGCGGTTGGGCACGGTCAGGATCTCGACGCCGTAGCTCTGCACCGAGGGACCCCAGGTGAAGGGCAGACGGCCGGGAGAGTGACGTCCGTAGAGCACGTCGACAATCGAGTTACCCGACTCCTGGCCCGGCATACCGGCCCACAGGATGGCCGTGACGTTGGGGTTGTCGTGCCACTGCGAGACGTCGACGGCGCCCGAGGTGTGCAGCACGACGATGGTGTTGGGGTTGACAGACGAGACGTTCTTGATCAGCTGGTCGCCGTCCTTCCAGAGAGTAAAGTTCTTGCGGTCACCCAGGTTGCCGTCCACGTCCAGGTAGCCCTCACCAGACTGCGCGTACACGAAGACGATGGCCGTGGCCTCGTCGTCCGAAACAATCTTCTGGGCAGAGTCCCACTCGTAGTTGCTAAGCACCGACTCGTAGCGCGAGCCATCGGCGACCGCCTTGTTCTGCAGCGCCGTGTCGGGGGTGACCAGGTAGGGGAACTGGGCGGTTCCGGATCCCCAGCCCATGGCGTAGGTGCCGTCAGAGCAGCCGCGGTCGGAGCAGCCGTTGGGACCCTTGGAGTTAGGGCCCGCGTCGTCACCCACGACAGCGAGGTACTTGGGCTTGTTGAGGGGCAGCGCGCCATTCTTGTTCTTGAGAAGCACAGTGCCCTTGGCGGCCGACTCGCGGATGTGCTCCTTGTGGTTGCCCTGGACGTTGATGTGCTTGTTGACGTGGCCCCAGCCAGCCTCGGCGGCCGGGTGCTGGTAACCGTAGGTGGTGTCGACGAAGCTGGCAAAGTTGATGTCTGGCTCAGCCTCAACGGTGCGGCCGACCTTGAAGAAGGAGGCCATGATGCGCATGGCCATGTCGTCGAGGCGCCACTCAGCGACGGTGCCGTTAAGCACCGCCAGCGTCAGGTTGGCACCCCAGTAGCTCACGCCCGTGTTGAAGGTGGTGTCACCCGGCATGGACAGGTCGAGACCGGCGGCTGCGGCGCTCGCGCCCGAGTGGTGCGCAGCCCAGTCGGACATGACGAAGCCCTGGTAGCCCAGCTCGCCCTTGAGGACGCCGTTCAGCAGCTTCGAGTTCTGGCACGCGTACGAGTTGTTGATCTGGTTGTACGAGCACATGACGGAACCGACACCTGCGTGCACTGTGTCGACAAACGGCCAGTTGTACAGCTCGTGCATCGTCTTGTCGTCGACGTTGGCCGAGATGGCATCGTCAAGCTCGTATCCGGCCAGCACCGCGTCGGACACCTGACGGAAGTGCTCCTGCTCGTTGGCAACGTAGTGCTTGGCGCACGCGATGACTCCGGCGTCCTGGACACCCTCGACAGCGCGAGCAGCCTCCTGACCCAGCAGGTAGGGGTCCGACGAGAAGCCCTCCCAGTTGCGGCCGCCCAGGGGCGAGCGGCCCAAGGCACCCAGGCCGGGGCCCAGGATCACGTCAATACCCTTGTCACGGAACTCCTGACCGAGCTTGTTGCCGCGCTCGTAGGTGAGGGCACGGCTCCACGTCGCGCCAGCGACGATGCCGGCAGGGAAAGCGCTGTTGTAGTCGCTCATGCGGATGCCCAGCGGGCCATCCTGCAGGCAGAGGCCGCGCAGTCCCAGGCGGGGGATGCCGCCAGAGTTACCGACGCATCGCTCACTCTCCCATCTGAGATTGACAGTCAGCTTGTTTGTTCTCGTGACCATACAGTAAAATTTAAAGTGTGCCGTGGCGCGTGTACTCACCCAACACCCGTGGTCAGGTTGACCTTCTCAAGAAGGCTGAGGCGGGAGACAAAGTCTCTGGCCTTGACGTAGGCCTCCTCCCAGCCCGGCGCGTTAGGGTTCATCCATGGCGAGGGGTAGACGGGGGGAGACTGGGCGTCATGCGAGGCGGAGATGCTGCCGTTGAGGTTGCGCGTCTCGAAGACCTGTAGGTGGTTCGGCGTGGCCGCAGCGTCAGTCAATGCGATCTGGGATGCCTGGACGGCCAGAAGCGAGAGAAGACTGAGTTGAACCATGGTTGCTTCGTTGTTTCTTCCCAAAGGAGTGATGGGAGAACAAACAAACAGACAACGTATGGTACAGGGGTATAGACAGAACAAGACAATCTAGACCTGTTGGAGGGAAAGAAAGGAAAGAGGAAAGGAACGGGAAGATGCAGAGGTGGTGGCGCTTAAGAATGCGATTGGGACGTTGTGGTGTTCTGGTGATGGAGGGGAGGGTAATGGCATGAGAGTCATAACAGCGCAGCCGTGCAAGAGAGTGCGAGACACGACGGCACGAGGAGTGGAATTTGCATCTTGACGTCGGGCCAAATTCTGGTGCGTTGAAGATGCAGGTCTTTCTCTGTGCCGGTGCAGAGTCTCCCTCTGCGTCTCTGACCCTCTGACTTGCCCACTTTTTGCTGATGTTGAATACATATTTGCATGTGAATCAAGGAGAGATGAAGTGGTGAGACAGGATGGTGCGTGGCTTGGGCTCGGGAAAAGACATGTATGTGTTTCGCGAAGCATAACTTGGGATTTTGTGTGTGTGTGACTCGGAAAGGGTCCTGGGCTTCGGGGAGTACGAGCAGCACAGAGTACAGCCAAGAAGTCTAAGCTTGTTTCGTTTCACGAGGGCAGGAGAAACGAAACACCAAGAGCCGGTGCTGGCTGACGGAGACACACAGAGGGGAGATTGTGTGTGAGAAGGGTAAGGATGAGGGTGAGATGAGAGTGAGAGTGAGAATGAGAATGAGAAATGCTTACCGGGCTGGCATCGATGCCGGTGGCCCCCAAAAGGGCCGCCGCGACGAGGGCAGAAGTCTTCATGTCGACGAAAGTAGATGAAGATCAACAATCGACGGAGGTTTCTGCACCAGAAGACCAGAAGGAAGAAGATGGGCGAATCTGATGAGACAGGGTGAGAGGCAGGTCAGAGACAGGGCAGCATCTCGGGTTAAATAGCATGTGGCGGCCTGGGTCCATGGTCCATGGTCCTGGTCCATCCTAGCTGTCCATGACCCCATCCATGGATCCATGTAACCATGCCATGCTATGCCATGCCATGCTATGCCATGCCATCAGCCTGCATATGAGCACCCGTGCAGCATACGGAGTACGGAGTACACACGAGGGAGGGAGGGAGCTGCGGGTGCTGCAAGTCGACTGCTGGGTGTGCCGGATGTCCTAGGACCAGGCAGAGGGGTTGAGGGACTACTGCCAGGACCACGACCGGGGGTGCCGCATTCTTTCGTCATGTCGAGTTTGGTGCCGATGGACGACGATCAACCCGCACTTAATTTGCCTCGCATTCTTGTGGTTGGCGGTTTGTAAGTACGAGTACTCCAGAGTAAGAAGTACCTGTACTCGTACTTGGTAGACGGGGAACCACCTGCAGGCCAATACGGCAAACGACGGAGTGCGGAGTAATAGCTCAATCGCTGTGCGCCGTACTTGGTGCCTTCCATAGCTCCCGCTATTGTTTGGCACGAGCAAGCCAGCGTCGGGTGCATGCACTAGCAATTGCACCAGGAACGCCTGCTGGGTCCTTCATTGTTCACGGCACTACTCCGTACTCCGTACTCCGTACGAGATGACGGGGAAGCAGGCATATCACAGATCCCTGTAGCTATAGCTTACTCCTTTAGTGCAGGACTTTTTAAGAACAATTTAGCACGAGTAAGTATGGTCCTCCCAATTCTAGGTCCCTCTAGCTCCAACATTCGAGTACAATGGCGCTGCCAAGTCATTGAAATCAATGCCTTGTTTGCCTGCTAACCTGTGAATCTGTGATGCAATATCCAATATCCGACATTTACCCAGGCTCCCCACCAGAACAGGACCGCTCCTTCCTTCTCCACATCTTTGCAAGCCACCAGGCGGCAGGGACGATGGGGCAAGGCAAGTGCCACCCACCTCCAGGCTCCAAGTGCCATTAGCCAAGCACCAAGTGCCAGCAGCTGCCAAAGTGCCATGCCAGTCCCAGGCAGGTTGCCAGACAAACAGCTGGCAGCGGGCAGATCAGCAATTAGAGCACGAGCAGTTTCCACGCTGCTAGACTTTTTAACGGAGTCTTCTACGAGCACTCCGTAATTGAGTGTTCTTAGCTCTTACTACGCGTTGGAGCAATCCTCTCTGCTCTTGCATTGTGTAACGACAATGGCTCGGTCCAACAATCCAACCTCTTCACAGCAAACACTACTCCGTACCTAGCAAGCCAACAGCATCACCAACAGCTCCTCCCTCCGTCGCCTCCATCGCTCGCATCGCCTGCATAGACCCAAGTATCAATACATGAGGCCCTTTAGGCTCCAGCCGAGAAAACACATTCATCCACCCGACCACCCCATGACCTCTCTTTCTTGCCTCTGCCGCACCGCTCCCCCCCGCTCTCCCCGCTCCTTGGCGAGGCCATGGTTTCCAGTCTCCGGGTGCTCCATATGACATGCTTCTTTTCCACGAGCAAGATGAGCCATTGAATGGCATTCGATCAGCTACGGAGTCCGCGGGTTATGTTCCACTCTGTCCGTGCAGCGTACCTACCTACGGAGTATTCTCCAAGAGCAATATTGCGGAGTATTTTATACAAGTCCCGTACCTGTACTAATTCATAACCCTCGTAATACTCCGGAGACATACACAATGAATGCCCCTTGCCCCCCCAAGCCCATCGTAATGAATTGCTTCCAGTGCCAAGCCCTGCCCCGCAATATCTCGGTACTCCAAAATGGCAGAGGCAGCCCCGGCCCATGGCTCTCGCACTTGGCACCACCGCCACCACGCCACGGGCCAATCCCAACCGCGGGAAATCCTGGGGCAAATGAGCTCTTGCTCTTTAGCCTGCAGCTGATTCCCCTCATTCATTTACTTTGATTGCATCCAGTCTTTAAGCCTAAGTACCTGTGTTGGAGAGTAAGTAGCAAGAAGGAGGATGCACAAAATGTCCTCCGGATCCAACAATGCCCTCCATCGTGAGTTGGCCGTGCAGATTGGCAGGTGCGCGAGCAAGCGAGCAAGCAAGCAAGCGAGAATTGGTCATAATACACGATACGTGCAGCGGCAAGTGCGACAGCATGCTCCTTCCTTCCTTCCCTCCCGCCTTCCGACCATTTCCCCGCCTTCAATTCCGTTTCCCATATTCGATTGACTTGTACTTCACTCTTCCAGTAGAACGACGTACGATGCTCCATCACAGCAGATGCATACATGCATAAACATTATACAATCGAAGCATCCACCCACAGGCCAGACAGAGGTCGATAGTCACCCGCTCACGGGGCCGCTGACGAGAGTCGACTGACTGACTGACTGACCACCGTACCCACGTCCGGTCCACGGACATCCCCGCTTTCTCCCTCCCTCCTCTCGCCTGTCCGCGCATCCCGCACCGTACTACGAATATCCCGCTCCTCTCCTCTCCGGGGCCCCAGGACCGCACGCCCTGCCGTCGACCGTCTACCATGGCCCATGACCCGTGGGCCATAACGTAGTTTGTACTCACCTGTCCTGCTACGTAGCATGCATCCTCCACAAAGCCACCGAGCGAGCCGAGATCCGTCAGCTAATGTTCTGTAGGCTCATTGCTCTCTCATCTACGGAGTACGAGTAGGCTGTTTGTTGTACGACTAATCGTAATCATACTGCAAGCACCCAGACAATGACATATTATTTGTACGGACATGTCCTTTCGGGCCTTTTCTCCTCATTTGGTCCCCTTTCCATCGGTGCTCGACGCCACAATTCATGCCATTGGACTGCCCGGATAATAGGCTTATTCGCTTCTTTCCCCATGCTCTCTGCAGTTGCCGTTCGGATGCTCACCCCGGCTGCAGGCTGCATACGCCGCCGCACGGATCCCACCACTGTGAATCCTGGTTGGGCTGGTGACTGGCCCATCGCCCGGGCTTCTCCCGAGCAAGCCACTCACCTCGGTGGTCGTCTTTCCATCATACTAGTAATTAGTAGCGGGAGCGTCACATGGATGTACTCCGTAGGCCCTTAAAGACCTTGATGGCCAGCGTCGATGAGACAGACAGAAAAGGACCACGGACTAATGGCCACCATTGCCATCACCGTTGCTCGTGACAATGCTTGCTTGCGCGTCAATCGACGTTTTTACTATTACTCGTACCCGTGCATACATATAGCTACGGTGTATCTGCAGCAGACGTCATACTCGTCCGTCTATATACCCCATCGTCATCTTCGTTCTTCGTTCTTCGTCTTCCACCGTCCCCACCGAATGCAAGCCGAATGCAAGTTCGTATCCCGGACCAATGAGGTCATCCTACAGAATTGAACCATGGCTGTGAAAACATCACAATCGGTTCCTCTCTTCTTTTCCCCGTATAATTGGCGCCTAGTAGATGCCCGGAATAATTCTCCAGCGCACAATCTTCTTGTACTCGTCCCAGTCCTTGCCATACTTGCGGTGGCACTTTGCGTCGTCGCGGCCGTCGCGGTGGATGAGCAGCACGGCAAAGTAGACGACGTAGAAGTAGGCAATGGGGACGGCCCAGCCCGCCGCGTCGCCAGGGACCACCTCGCGCCCGTCGGCCATGATGTGGGCGCCCTCAGCTCCCGTGCCGGCCGCGAGGATCGTGTAGCCGGCCAGGCCCGTGGGGAGGCAGTAGGCCCAGGACTGGAGCCAGTCGCCAAAGTAGTTGATATGGCGGGCTATGCCCCACCAACCCGAGGTGAGGAGCTTGCTGCCCGTCTTGGTCTTGAGGAAGGTAAGGTGCGCGACGCGAGGGTCCTTCTCGTCGGTGCGGAACCGGTTCTTCTGGTTGTTGGCGGCGCGGAAGATCCAGAAGCCAACGCTGATGAAGGCGGCCACAGCGGCCATGCGCCAGGGGCCCATGCTGACCGGGTGCACCGACAGGTAGCGCGCGGGCAGCGGGTAGGTGAAGGTCTCCCAGACGAAGTCGGCAAACGACAGCATGAAACCGAAGCCATCCGTCGTGATGTCCATGGTGGTCAGGATGGCCGTCTCGTTGACCCACGAGTCGATGATGTACAGCGCCTGGATGATGGTGATGAAGCCGATGCTGTCCGTCACGTAGCCGTACGTGCGGTACTGCTTGGCGCAGAAGGAGCAGTTCATGATGATCCAGCCCAGCATGCCCGGGCGGAGCTCCAGCCACTCCTTAAGGTCGATCTCGCCGATCCACGGCAGCGTCACACGCGGGTTCAGCTCGCGCCCGATGAACCAGTCGTACAGCAGGTTGCCCGACTGTCCGCCCGCCGCCAGCTCGCGGTTCTCCTTGTTGCCCGGCTTAATGCTGAAGCTGTGCACGTACACGGCCACGGCGACAATGTAAGAGATGATGAGATTCGCCGTGATGAGCTGCAGGTAGTTGTCGTCCAGGAAGGTCCACACGGCAAAGTCAGCGCCCTGCGCTGCCGTGCCCGCCGCCAGGGCCCCCAGGATCACCAGGTGGCAGTACAGAGTGTTGAAGCGGTACTGGAGCCGCCCGCCGGACCGCAGCGTCGTGCCCTCCATCTCGGCCGCCGGGAGCACCCGGTACAGCACTGCGTTCAGAAGCACGTATGCCACCGATGCGGCCACCGACTGCCAGTTGAGGAAGCCCGCGAGCCCGTCCTCGGGCCATCCCACCTCGCGCTTAAGCTGCTCGAGCTCCAGCGTCCGCGGGCTCAGCAGCGAGGGCGCCGGGCACCCGGACACATCGTTGCAGACAAAGGTGAAGACGTAAACGAGAATCGGGAGACCAAACGAGATGCCAAAGGCGCCGATACTAATAAGCAAAGATTGTGTCAGCGCATGGAGGGGTCCAGCAATCGCGGCCGCGACGGCGGGGATCAAAAGCGAAAAGGGGACTCACGGGCCGCCAAACTCGTAGCCATGCTCCTCAAAAGGAGACTTGCGTGCCTTGCGCGGCATGACGAGCAATTGAGTTTTTTTCTGACACGAAAAAGTCTTGCAGACTGAAAGTTGAAGCAAGACGAAAAGCCAAGAGGAAGGAAAAGAGTTGGGGAGCGAGGGGAGGTTGGGCTGGTGGAACACAAGGTGTCTGGGTTGGGATAAAAAAAGGGCCGGCGCGTTGACGATCACTGTACTCCGTACACCAGCGGCACGCGCCTCGTTCGATGTTGAGCTCTCGGCAGGAGCTCTACCCAGACCGTAGCTTCCCTGTTGGTGCCATTAGTACGGAGTACAGCCACTCTACTAGGCCCAACTGGGCGGCCTGCCAATTCTACCAATTCAACCTGGCAAAGGCTGATTACATAAGGCTTCTACGGCCGCCAACGAGTAAAGTGACACCACATTCCGAAGCCTGGCTGCCATTTGCGCATTGCCACGAAGCCAAGTGTACAGCTATGGAGTCCGTTGGCTCTACGGGTAATATAAGGCCTGACTATTTAACTTTTAGGCCTGCTTGGCCTGCTTGGCCTGCCTATCACTGATCAATACTCAGTGTCCACCCACTGTAATTCCCGTTAGCGTAACCGTCCGCCACTCTGTGCTTCGTAAACGAGGCCGGGGAAGACGTGGTCCGTCCGGATTAACTCGATGATCCCCCTCCGGTCTGGAGACTGGAGACGACCCGCGGTGGGAGCCGTTTCACCAGAGGCCAATGACATGCTCGAACCCCTGCGTCCCCGACAGCCCGACAGAGAGATGACAGAACGCAGGTTGGAAATAAGCCTACACTGCCTCTCTGGTTTACGTGGATGGTTCATTCTATCTGACGACGAGCCGATGACTTTCTAACATCATCATTTTTTTTCTTTGTTCTTTCGGGACAGTGCTATCATCACTATACATATCCACCTTGAAACGACGCTGGACGGGTGAAATCTTGCCAAGACAAGAGAGCCCACCCTCTTTTCCTTCCTTCCTTGCCGGGCGCAAACCTCCCTCGCTTCCCTTCTCTTCCATCCCACCACACAACCGTCGCCACCACCCCTCAGACGGACAATATGCGTGGCTTCACATCGACGGCGGCCGCCTCTGTAGCTCTGCTACTGGCCTCGTCCTCCACAGCCTCCGCCTACTCGTACGAGGACGAGGTGCCCACGACGACGGCCTCGCTCCCCGCTTGCACGGCCACGTCATCCACCGGCAGCGGCGCGTACTTTGACCTGCGACCCGACATTGCCTACCCCGACGATGGCACCCGCACGCACAAGTCGTCGACGCACAAGGACTACCTCTCGCGAGGGTATGACTTTGGCAAGAACTTCAGCATGAACATTTGCGGGCCCGTCGTCGAGTCCCTCACGGGCGTCGTCGGCGTCGACGAGGACCAGTGGGCCAATGTGAGCGGGTACTACGTATCCGACGGGGCCATCTACTCGATAGGGTAAGACTACTACGGCGCACAACGACAACGACAAAGAGAGAGAGATGAGAACAACAGCAAAAGGGAAACTGCAGAAAGAGGAAAAAAGACTGACCAAAGCAGCTCCGGTTCCATGGACCTCCGCAGTCGTGGGCGCAAGCTGTTCGTGCAGTACACGGGCGGTTCGCCATGCGGACCCGACGCCGACCGGTCGAAAGCGAAAGCGAAGAAGAACATGCGCCGCGCGACAACGACAACCACTGACCAAGAGCACGACGAGGCACTCAAGGATGTCCTTCCCACGACCGACGATGACGACGACGAGCACAAGCACGGGGCTGATGACGACGACGATGAAGATGTCGACGACTACCGCGAGCACGCCGACGACTACGCCGAGGACGTGTCCGATACAGCAGCCTCGTACAAGGACACGACCAACGTGCGCCGCAAGTCAACACTCATCTCGTTCCTGTGCGATCGTGACCCGACCATCTCGGGCACCACCATCTCGTTTGTCGGCACCGACCCGGACGAGTGCGCCTACTTTTTCGACGCCCGCTCCATCCATGCCTGCCCCGCCGCCGAGCCCCACAAGCCCGGCAGCGTCGGCCCGGGGAGCATCTTCGGCATCATCGTCCTCGTCGCCGTCCTCGTCTACCTGCTCGGTGGTATCTTCTACAACCGTACCATCAACAACGCCCGCGGGTGGCGCCAGCTACCAAACTACAGTCTCTGGGCTGGCATTTGGAGCTTTGTCTCTGTAGGTGACTACACCAGCCTCAAGTCTGGGTTGCCCTAGGGCGTCTTTGTCCTTCGTTGCTTTTTCCTTCTTTTCTTGCTTGCTTTCGTTCCCTTGATTTTCATTTGTCTTTGATTTGCTTTGTTTTGTCGGGCTCTTCTCCGCATCTTTATATCCTTTTTGTTTGTGTATATTTCATCCTTTGAAGGGGCAAAATCATTCATGCTCTGAAGAGGCAGAGGTGAAAGAGAGAGAGAAGAACACACAGTGTTGGGGAGAAAGAAAGAAAGAAAGAGGAGAAGAAGAGCAAGAGCGAGAGCGAGCGAGAGCGAAAGCAAAAAGAGCGCATGTGTGTGTGACAGATCAAGGGGGCTGACTTACTCCTTCTACTACCCTTCCCGTCGTTTCCCCCCTCTTCCAGGATTTTCTCATCATCGCCATCTTTTCATGTGGCCGCCGCTGCTTCCCCCGGCGTCAGGGATACACTTCCCTGCGGGCAAACGCCGTGCCAAACGCTCGAGAGTCGGACCAAGAGGCTCAGAGGAATGCCTTGATTGACCAGCTCGACGAGGAGTGGGAGGATTAGTGGGTGGTTTGGTTTGTGTTCTGATGGGGTTCTGGGCAGGGGGTTCTTTTCCTATGTCTGGTCTGGTATGGTCTGCCATGCGACGCATATACATGTCTTTCCTTATTGCGTCCTTGTTTTTTTTCCTTTTGGTTGTATTGATTGTCTGGGGTGTTCCTGCGTGGAAGAGGGACACATGACTGCTACCATTATTGTATTCACGGGCGTTTGTATCAAGAGCAATGGGTTTCTTTAGTTAGTAGTGCTACTAGATAGTAGTACGGAGTAGAGTAACTGGCTTACTCTGGTTTATTTTGTCGGACTACATTATACAGAATGTACGATATCGTCATTATGTGTGTTCTTGATCTACTACTAGAAGTGTTTGGGTTAAGTGGCTGGATATGGGATATCAGAAAGCATAGGGTACGAACTCAGGGACGGATTCAGGAACATATCCAAATATGGACAGAGCTGCATATACAGGTACGAATATAGCTACTAGTAGTAATATGTATAGATCCGTACGCAAGCACAATCATGAGCCAGGACTCAAAGTTTCGTGACAAAGAGGAATGCACTGGAAGCACTAGAAACATTGGAAACACGTCGTATCCTCAGCATGACTTGCATGACCGCCTCTTGGGAATCCGTGTGGTAGCACAAGACGACGCACCCTCAGCCATTGTCGGGACGTAACCACCGTGACCGCTCCTGCCTCTGCCCTCTGCCCTCTGCCCTATCGGCTAGATACACACCGAACATTACTCTTGCCTTGGTCTGTACACATTCTACAGACGCAGGCAGTCTTCCATTGCATCCATCGCTCTTTCCATATGTGTGCCTGCGTGTTCCATCACCTTCTGTCCTTTGTCACGTATCACATGATGTCTTCCGTGGCAAGCAAACATCAACATCAACATATCCGTCCTGTCAATGTTCTTCTGTCAACCACGATGTCCATCAACATGACGGACTGAATAGTACCTAGGGGTACAGGCAAAAGACCATCAACATGCCATTCTGCCGCCCACGTTGACTTTGCACAGAGTACCTGACGGCTGGAATTTGAGCCCGCACCCTGTCATATGCGGCTTCCCTCCTGTACATCTACACTCCGTACACTCTGCACAGCTATACAGGAGGTACACTCAGACATTGACCATTCCCCGCCCCCTCCCCTTGGCACCGACTCCTGCGTCGAACCTAACCCTGTAGCCCGACGGCCAGCCAGCCAGCCATGTTTCCAATGTGCTGGGTGCGTAGAGATCGCCTCATCCGGCGCGGGAGACGGCAGTGAGCTCTCCACCCCCCTTGGATAAGCTGGTATCATTGTTTGAAGCGGTGTAGGAAGCGTCTTTGCTCGAGCTGTTGGTATGATTATGGCGGTGGTGATGGACCATATAACTCATCATCAGATCCGTCTTGTTGGAAAAGGGACCAAACCAAACTTTCTTTGTTTTGTTTCATTCTCAAACACACGTCAGAGACAAATCATCAAATGGACCAACTGCCGCCAGAGGTAACACCCCGCCTGTAGTGTGGCGCATGCCTTGATATTGATGTTGATACTGACATACTCGTGTGGAGAAGGACATCCCCCCATTCGACTGGGACAATGCCATCAACGGCCTGCAGATCGACGGCCCGGCCCTTGGAGAGCCATTCATGACCGACGGGGAATTCTACTCGTGCACATCGTCCCCGTACACTGCCCCCAGTTTCGGCTACAACGTCGATCAGGCCGGCGGTCTCGTGCCACCCCCGTATCTCCTGTGGAATGGCACGCCTCTGGGGCCAACATCAATGTGGCTCCCGCCCACGAGTAACACCAACACCTGCTGGGACGGTAGTGACGACGGCACGGGCACAGCTGGCTTCCCAAGCAGCAGTAGTCCTGCCGTCAACGCCCTCCCCTCGCAGAGCCACCTTCTGGCCTGGACAGGCGGCAGCGGGGATACCAGGGCAGCCGATGACTCGCCCACGTCGTCCTCGTCTCCATGCTGCTCCTCCCCTGCACATGCACCGCACGCACGATCATTCCCAGAGCCGCAGGCGGCCATGATGATGACAAGCAGCAGCACGTCCTCGCCGACGCCGACGCCGCGGTCCGTCGAGGCGGAGCGTGCCCAGCGCGACGAGTTCCTCATGCGCTGCCGTGCAGGGGGGATGAAGTACCGAGACGTCAAGAGGCTGGGCAACCTGCCCGAGGCGGAGTCGACGCTGCGCGGGAGGTACAGGCTCCTCCTCTCGACCAAGAAAAGGGGGCGGTCCAAGTGGTCAACACAAGATGTAGGTGTCAGCCCCCGCTTTCCTAAACGACAGTGTTACCCGTGTTCTGGTCCTGGTCCCGGTTCTAACCGTCGGTTGCAGGAAGAGCTCCTCGCTGCGGCAGTAGGACGGTCCATCAAGACGCGAAAAAATGGGCTCGCGAGGATCTCGTGGGCCGACGTGGTCAAGGACATTGGCGAGCGGGGCATCTCGTATCCATTTGGGGTCATGGCGTGCCGCAAGAAGTGGGAGCAGTTGACGAGGAACGACTAGACAAAAAACATATCTCGATGTATCATGACTTGACGACTTTTCCATTTTCCCTCTCTGGGGCTTCTTCCCAGGCGCAGCAAATAAAAAGAAAAGGCAAATTTTTATGTTCATAGTCTGTACCGTTCCACGGGAATGCTGATGCCGTTGAGGATGGAGCCGAGCTGGCCAGCGTCGTTCCTCAGAGCCTCCCACTCCGCCTCGGTCTTGACGAGGGCCGTACCAGCCAGGACTGTACCGTTGAGCGCGAGGGATCCAACGCGGTTACCCGCCTTGTCGGTGATGGGACCCCCCTCCGCAAGCCGGGGTATGAGGGCCAGTCTGCGCTCCGTCATGGCAAGGTTGTAGCTGATCCGGGCCTCTCCCTGAGAGGGCACCTCCTCCCCGTTGCCGCCGTCCACGCCACAATCGCGACACGCCCGTCTGTACAGGCGCAGGTACGCCGCGTGCAGGTCCTCACCCGACATGTTCACATCGATGGGCTCGCCAAAGACGGTAAATGGTGAGCTCTCGGGTGTCTGGCTCAGACGGTCTACTAGAACGGACCAGCTTTGCTCTCCCTGCTTATATTCGACTTGCTCGCTGTGCTCGCTCTGCTCGAGCCCATCCATCATGCGCGCCACAGGGAGAAGCTGGATATGTCTATGGGGCTGGCTGGCACCCGAGTGCGGGCCCGAGTTGAAGAAGGCAAACAGGGCGTGTTCATGCTCATGTTCGGCACCACCACCAGGCGGGGCCCCGGCGCGGTAGGCAGCGATGCATGCCGCCGTGGCAGCCAGGTCGTCCGGCTCGAGCACATCAGTCTGGCTCTTCCACGCGCGCGTCGCAAGGATGAAGTGCTCGGGCACAATGGCAAACTTGTTGAGCACGAGGACGTGCGACGGTCCTAGGTCTGTCACGCGCAGGGGCGGGGCCGGGTCGTCGAAGGGGTCAAAGGGTTTCTGGGAGGGGTCGCGCGGCGCGGGGGGGCCTTTCGGCTTGTTGGCCAGGGCGGGGGAGAAGCGTAGTTGGATCTGTAATGCAGTTGTTAGAGACACGTCTCCGTCGTGTATAATTCGGGGGATTGGACATTGGGGACGGTGTGCGCGCGTACTGGTGTCGAGTTGACGTTGAGGAGCGTCACTTGCGTGGGGAAGAAGTGCACGTCGTCGGTGCGGCGGGCGTTGGCGAATGCCGTCTTGACTAGCTCGGGGAGCTGCGGGGGAGCTTTTATGCGAGACATTGACACGATTTTCTTGGTACTGATCGAAGAGTATGGAGAGTGAAGAGTGAAGAGGATGTGAGGTAGAGCTGTGGAGGAGGTTGTAGAATTGGAGGTGGAGGTGGAGGTGGAACGCGGGGCAGGCCGGGATAGACCCACTGACGACATAACCAGGGCATGGTGCAAACAAGACAAGGTAAAGACTTGATGTAATACGACATGTCATTGTTTTATCTTAATCTTGGTAATTGAAATACTCGTAGTATTTTGTACTCCTAAGCTATACGAAGCCCTTGATCACAGTCACAATTTGACAAGGACTTGATGCTGTGGTGTCGCAGATTGTATATTCCAGCTCTAGACGCATCTACATTACGTATGTCCTTTTGTGTGTTTTCCTCTTGTATCCTTCTCCTTTCCCCATAATCCCGTTTATATTCCTGGCAACCCAAGAACGCTCCGTACTGCCGGGACGAATCGCGGGACAATGTAGACGGCGTAGAAGCCCACAAGCGCAGTCAACAGTCCAGTAAACTGCAAACGTAAACGGTTAGCAAACAACTCACATTGACAGGGTGGAAAACCATGTCTACTGCTTACCTTTTCGAACCACGTGTGGAAGTAAATCGCCGTCATGAGGACCATCCATAGGTTGAGCCCGACGACCGCCGCCGCAAACTGGCCGCCTATGCCGAACCAAGCGCGGCCGCGACCCTGTCCAACAGCAGGCGCATCACCGCCCTCCTCATCAGCGGCCTTGACGACTCCACCGGCAACCACCACAGCCCGCGTGTCTGCCGCGCTGCCGGAGTACCGAAGCACAGGCCAGCCGACCTCCGACGCAATCATAAGGGTGCTCAGTACAAGTAAGAAGATGTGTCCCGAGATGTCGTGTCCGCCCTTCCACCTCCCACCGGCGGCCTTGCACGCCATCGAGGTAACCAGGTCCGCGACGTCGGCATCCCCCTCGGCAATATCCTCGGCCGCAGCCTCGCACTGGCCGCCCGTCCAGCGGAAACCGCGGTCGATGATGGGTGCGCCAAAGAACCACTGTGTGACGAGGAACCACCATGTCGTCACGGCGGCCCAGCGCGCCACAGCCCGGATCTGCAGACGCCGACCCTGCGTGATGGCCGGGTGTGTCAGCACGGGCAGCAGGACCGCCGCCGTGGCCCACGCCCACCCCTGCTTGACGAAGACGACGTTGAAGACGTTGGACTTGCGGGCAAAGTAGCTCGGCGCCACCGAGGGGTCCTGCGCGTGCGCCTGGGATACCGGGTCGTAGGGCGCGTCGCGCGTCGTGGGCGAGAGCACCGAGAAGAGGCTGCCGAAGAGGAGGATGACGGGGAAGGCGGACAGGACGACGCGCTCGGGAAACGTAGGCAGATAGGGCGGTGTCAGCTGCGAGGAGCTGCGCGGGCTGGGGGCCATTTCGTCGTCGCTGCTGCTGCTGCTGTTGCTGTTCAGCTTGTCGACTGCTGCTGCTGGCACGGGGGGCACAGGCGTCGATGCGGCGGAGCGGCGCGTGGTGACCATCTGGGGCAGGGTTGGTCTATGCACAGTGACTATAAAACGATTGGTGTTTAGGATGTTTCGAGGTTTCGAGGGAAGATGTATAGACTTGGGTTACGTGGTGGACTGAATGAGGGTGGTGACAAGTTGCATGACGAGGGCGGTGAGGATGGAGCTAGAGGGGCAAGAATGGGAAGCGGCAGAATTGGGCTCTGACGTCACGAGACTCGGGCACTACTTGAAGCTAGAGTCGATGCCATCATCATCACGGCAACTGTGTATGCAGTACAGAAAACATGTTGACACACCAAGTAATGCAAAATTCGTGTCATAAACAGATGCAGAGAGGAGGGATACGACTCTCTCTGCAACAGCAACAGACATGGTCAACAGAAGACCCCGAGGTGCCAAGGTGCGTCCAGGGTGTTCCCCACTCTTTGAGTCACTCGCCGTCAGCATCCAACAGGCAACCAAACAACCAAGCAACCAACAACCAACATGCCCTTATATACCAAGAATAAACACTCTTCTCCCAGCGAAGTAGCTCAATTGTAACCCACGCACTTTTGGAACACCCAGATGGACTCCGGTCCATCTGGACTTCGCTTTTTGCTCGTGTTCGATTCCGAGCGTTGCTGTTTTGTTCATGTCCATGTCTCTTCTTTTTTTAGCACTCCTCACACCACACACCACACCGCACTTACAGCCATCCTTGCTTGCTTACATCTTGCTGTTACCCAGTCAGTCTTGTGCTTTATTGCTTCTTCAGACTCTTACTCTTACTCTCTACTTGAAGCTTAAGAATGGTACGTAACACTGTAGGCCTTCCACGCCGACACCCTCGGCGACGCAACCACCTCCCCGTGCCTGACACCAAGATACTTGCCATCCCCCCTCTGGACCGAGTACCCCCCAGCACCAAGATACGCAATCCTGTACGTCTCCGCCTTTCCATGTCCCGACTTACGTAGCGCACCATCAGCAGCAATATATTGCCCATCTAGCGCGCTCTGCACCGTGTACTCCCCAAAGTTGATCTCTCCTCCCTCGACGGGCGCCCCCGCCGAGGCGTGGAGCACCCACCGCTGCGCCTTGGCGCCGTGTCTGCGCGTGGCCCTGGATACACCGACCTTGCTGCCGCCGTAGAAATATCCATGGTTGTTGGTGTTGGCCAGGGCGAATCCGTCCTGCTCAAAGACAATGGACCGTCCCTCGGTCAGATAGCCAAAGACCTGCTTGAACCCTTCCTCGACGAGCTTGGACATGTCCTGGTGGGCATTTGCCGGGCCATAGGGAGGCAAGGGGGCGGCGTCGTCGCCTAGAATGTCCTGGCAGAGCTCGTAGCCGTTGTAGCTGCCGTCTGAGTCGACGGAGGGGGTCTCGGTCTGGGGGAAGTTGGGGATGGAGTAGTCGGGCTGGAGGGGTCAGCTATGTCCTTCTTGATTCATTTTGGGGATATGAAAAATGGTGAAGAGCTTACATTCTCAAAGTCAAATGCGTTGACGAGGTTGGACATGTGCTCGCGCCTCCAGGGGGGGATCTCCTCTGAGTGGATGCCATCGTAGCCAAGGGCCTTGAGCCACTCCTCTGTCTTGGGTTAGCCATGCCGGCTTTCATTGATACATGTAAACTTCCCAGTACTTACCAACAAACTTGATCTGGCTGGTGTGGTCGGCGTGCTCTGTAAAGACTCTCTGGCCGCGGGTCCAGGGGGAGACAATGTGCATGGGAACACGGAAGCCTAGTCTTGTTAGCCACTTCCACGACTGTTCAGGTATCGCGGGATCATACCAGGTCCAGTGTACACGTAGCCATTCTCCTTCCAGGGGTCGTTCATCCACTCGGCCGCGGTGCCATTGGGGCTATGGAACGGGGTAACATGGTCTACACGGTCAGATCAGATATGCTCATCATCGCTGCTGGAGTTATGATAGGGTACTAACCTCCCCAGCCGCCCGTCTCTGCTCATTAGTCAGTATATGTAATACTACTGCGTGATCTAGTGAGGGTTATGATTCTGAACTTACCATCATACATGATGATCAAAGCCGTGTCATTCGCTGAGTCACCCTTTGTCACCGCATCAACCACCTGCTGGATCAGCCAGGCGCCATCCTTGGGCATATACGGCGGATGCTCCGACAGCTCCGCAGGACCGACAATGTACGAGACGAGCGGCAGCGAGCCGTTCCGCGCGTCTTCGTAGAACCGCTCCAGACCGATGAAGTCGGTGCCCTTGCGGATCAGGCTGCTGTTGGCGTCGGCGTTCTGGTACTGCGTGAAGTAGGCCAGGTCGTTGTCGTCAAAGTTGTTCTCGTTCTGGTACACCTGCCAGGACACGCCGGCGTCCTCGAGGTACTCGGGAAATGTCTTCCACGAGTAAGGGTAGCAGGCGAGGCCGGGGCCAACCTCGCACCCGGGCGTCACGTTGTTGTCGATGGCGGCTCCGCCCTGGGAGGGGCTGGTGGGGCCGCCCGGCGCGTTGATGGTGCCCGAGACCCAGGTGACGCGGTTGGGGTTGGTGGCCGCGATGACGCTCTCCTGGTACATGTCGGCGATCATGTATTCTTCCGACAGGGCGAAGTGGTAGGGGATGTCGTCTCTCTTGAGGTGGCCCCAGCTCATGTAAGTGTCTGATACGTCAGCAAGGACCTAGATGTATGTGAGTATTCAGAGGGTGCAGTGCTTACTGTTGGTCACCCAGTGGTTGTTGAGGTCGTTGTTGAGAGCTGCGTGGTTCTCCTGCCAGCCATTGCTTCCGGCAACACTGCACTGGATAGCCTATTACACACATTGTTTAGATATACATTGTCCAGTCTTGAATACAATGAGAAAGGTCCTGTCGTGGCAATCTCACCTCGGGCCACTTGCCTCCCAGATAGGACAAGTACCAGTTAGACAAGCTCCGGTCAGCAGGGGAGCTGCTGTTGGTGTTGATGGAGTCTGTCGTGTTTTCAATGACACTGGGGACGAGCCTACAAACGAAGATGAGCCAAACTGCGACGGTATCCAGGGGGGCATACGTATGTGTACTCACTGCTGGAAGACGGATCGACCATCGTCATTGACCTGGACATTGGGGTCGGCAAACCCGCGAACACCAGGCAGAGTGCCATAGTACTACCCTCTTTGTCAGTTTCCTCATCACTGTCCTGTGAGGGGCTCTCCCGTGAGGAACAGACTCACATGGTCAAAAGCGCGGTTTTCCTGCATAAAGAGCACAACGTGCTTGATGTCGCTGAGACCCGCGGCCGAGGCCGTAGCCAGCATGGCCGGGAGGGCAACCTTGACCGAGGTGGAGCGCATGTTGGCGGCGCTTTGTTTGAGTATCCGTGACTGGTCTTCAAGAACTGCAACCGTGATTAGCAAGAGATCGTCAGTCTATATATACATATATACCGTGTGCTCGTGTCCCACAAACCTCAATTGAAGAAATTCAACTCGGATTGCCGAGCTGGCCGAGACTCAAGACTGCGTGTGCTGTTTGGTAGACGGATGTCTCCGAATGCAAAGACGAAATAGTCTTGTATTGTGCTTCTGGAAACCCCGTCTAATACCCATGTCCTACCAGAGCCATTATTTGTTTCTCTAGACTCTACAAACTACAGCCCAGCATACAGAGTAAACTCTTCCCCTGGGCGCAACGTGGCCGGCGGCCCATTGTGAATGGCTCAAGGGACCCGATGCCGACGTGGTAATCAGGCAATTGTGACTCGCGGGCGCGGAAATAAGCATCGTGGCATATCAGGTACATGCATGTAATAGTCCGTACGCTCCGTACTTTGTAATATGGAAAGACTAAAGTTGGTGTGGTGGTGGTGGAGAAGGTTGCAGCCGGTTATCGAGAGCGAATCATTGCGCCCACGAGCGAGGGGAAATGCGTGCTTCTGCGGGTTAATCTGCCGTACTACTCTGTACTTACACTTCGGGTAATAATAAGCCATGGACAACCCACGCTTCAAAGGGTCCTTTTCTTCAATAACTTGCCATTGAATGCTCAGTGCCAATACGGCTCTCGGCATGAACCCCCCACTCGGAACTGCATGCATCTTCAACGCCATGAAACGTTGCAAGTGGTGAATCTTTTGGAGTGTAACTCACTCTTGTCACTCTCTTTTTTCCTCTTTCGCTTCTTCATTCTTCAGGAAAGGCATACCCAGGGTTCGCATCAATGGACTCACCATGGCTCCAACATTGAAGCCCAGGCTCTGCTGGTCCATCTCGGCCGCCCTCCTCCTCTGGACAGCTACAGCCTGCATCCTCTTCTTTTCAGGGACAGCATGGCATCCCGTATTCAAGTTTACGGGTGATAACAGCCAACCAGAGAATAAGACCCAGTCCCAGGTTCCCAACCTGCTGGTGCCGCTGGACCCCGAGAGCCACAAGAGCAGGCCGCCCGCGACGATCCATCTCCATTGGACCATCACAAGGGGCATCGCATCCCCCGATGGAGTGGGCAAGTGGGTCTACATGGTCAATGGTGAGCATCTTCTCTTCTCTTCCACTTACACTATTATCCATCCATTTCTGTACTGCACTGACCCTATTCAAGACCAGTTCCCCTGTCCCAACATTGAAGCCCGCTCCGGGGACAGCATAGAGCTCGAGGTCCATAATGGACTCGAGGATGAGGGATTGGCCTTGCACTTCCACGGCCTTCATATGCGAGGTACGCACGATCCTATGCATGGCTATTGCACATGGCAATGGCTGACGTGCATGTGAATCAGGATCAAATGACATGGATGGCGTCGTCGGTGTGACCCAGTCGCCCATTGCCTCGGGTTCCAACTACACGTATACGTTTCAGATCAGTCCCGACCAAGCAGGTACATTCTGGTATGTATGCCTCATGCACGATGACGCTCCCTTTCAAATGACTTACACTTTGACTTACACGCTTGACTTTCAGGTGGCATGCTCACTCGGAGATGATGCGGGCTGATGGCCTCTACGGTGCACTCATAGTCCACGCTCCAGATCAGAACAAGGGTGGTGATACTAGAGATGTCGAGGCCAAGTACCAGGACGACGCCGTCCTCCTCATCGGCGACTGGTATCATGATCCCGCGAACAAGGTCCAGGACCGCTACGACACCTGGAAGCACTGGGGCATGGAACCCTCCCCGGACTCTCTGCTTGTCAACGGCCGCGGGTTCTTCAACTGCTCCAGACTGTCTCATACCAGCAAGGCAAACTGCTCGGCTGTTATGACGCCGGAAATCCATGTGTCGCCTCTTAGTCCCAGGTCACGCCTTCGAATCATCAATGTCGGGTACGTATGTCCTCTTCATGCACATGCATGCTCGTCCACTGACAATCAATGTAGGGCCATGTCCGGACTCAGCATCAGACTTCCCGCAGAGGCCATGACCGTCCTGACAGTGGACGGAGGTAGCCCCGTAGAGCAACAGTCGCAGTCATTCTCAAGCGTGGGGATACTCCAGCCCGGCGAGCGCGTCGACGTGATCATCGACTGGACGCTCGTTGCCCCGGAAGGAGGACTAGAAGTGATTCTTGATCGAGAGTATGTATCCATCGCCATCACCATCACCATCCTTATCCAAAGCTAATGTGCCGGTCAGATACTACAAGAAGAAGAACCTCGCCTTGACGCCAGAGCAGACATTCCCCATCCGCCACGAGTTCGACCAGAAAGCGCCGCCTTCCCGTCGTGCCTTCACCCCCTTCTCACCATCCTATGACCTCTCAGTAGCCAAAGGAACCCCCCTGACACCAGAGGGGACCATCGGAGACGATGTTACCCCCCACCAGACTATCCTGGTGTACACAAAGGTCCAATTGCTCGCGCACCTGGAAAACAAGCCTAGAGGCTACGTAAACAACACGTTCTGGATCCCGCAGGACCCTCCTCTTCTACACCTCGAGAGGGCCCAGTGGGATGAGCACCAGTTTGTTCCGGCTGTAGAGGCGACTAACGGACAGGCTGCTCCCTGGGTGGACATTGTCATCAACAATCTCGACGAGACGGGTCATCCTTTTCACTTGGTAAGCATACACACATACATTCCTATATACACATATACATATACAAAGACGAAAGCTAATCGGCCCTGCAGCACGGCTACGACTTCTACCTCATATCCCGCTTCCAGCCCGACACCCTCCGCTGGAACGCCTACAACCCATACGACCTATCCAAGCAGCCCGCTGGCGGGGCCTACAACCTGGTCAACCCGATCCGACGGGACACAGTCCACGTCCCGGCGATGGGATACGTCGTGATGCGCATCCGGGCCGACAATCCCGGGCTGTGGCTTCTACACTGCCACGTCCTGTGGCACCAGGGCGTTGGAATGGCCATGGTCTTAGAAGTCAAGTCATCATAATCAATCATCAAGTACACGTCATGTATGCAGTGTGAATATATTATGTTCAATGTTTGAAAATCGCATATTGTATGAAGCGCTTCGTGTGTTCTGATCAAAGAGATTGAGAGCTGGTGATGGCAAATGCTGCTTATATAGAAAGAAAAAAACAAAAGTCGAGATGCAAAAAATGAAATCGAGCTGGACATGAATATGGGTATATACGCACGCAAATGCAATCACTTGCCCATCCTCTTGTGCGCCCGGGTAATCAGCCCGACAGCCTCCTCGGTGACATCCTGTCCCGTCCGCCACGTATACAGCAACACGCCCAGCTGATCGAGCTGCTCGTGCGCCCGCGTCAGCCTGCGCGTCCATAGCTCCACCTTGCGGTCCACGGGCTGTAGGGCCGGCGACGCGCCCGGCGACACGGCAGGCGACCACCTGCTACCGCTACTGCCGTACCTCCCACTGCGGGCCGGCGGGGGCAGCGGCTGGTCATCCACATCTGCATTGGCCACCGTCATCGTCATGGAGCCGAATCCGCCCGTGCGACGACGCGGTGGCGGTGGCGGCGGCGGCGGGGAGTTTCCGCCCGCTGCTGCTGTCGTCGTCGTCCTGGGCGGTAGCTGTGGTCTCCTTTCCGGGACGGCGTTCCGTGCTGCCGCCGGCGGCGTCGAAGAGTCTGTCGTGCTGATCAGGGACGGCGCGCTGCGCAGGGCAGCTGGTTTGGAGGGTCTCGGGGGCGGTGGCTTGCGTGATGTTGTGGAAGAGCCGTTTGTCGACGCTGTCGCTGGAGTGGGCTTCTCAGGCTCCTCGGACAGATCAATCAGGTCTCCCATTATGGGACCGTTGTTGGTCTGCGGGGGCGGCCTGGCACCGTTGGCTGCCGGACCACGGCTGGCGCTCCTGCTGCGGCTGGCGGCAGTTTCGTTAAGAGAGAAGTTGGACATTTTGCGTGGGATTCCATTCCCGTTTCCATTGCCGTTGCCAAAGGAGTTGTCAAAGAATCCCGTTTGCTCCGGCGTGGTGACGTCGCGGATAAAGACGGCGAGGATGCGTCCCGGATTGGCAAGGGCAAGCTCAGTATACACCTCTAGGTCAGCCTCGCCGCTGTCGCCGATGAGGATGAAGCTCCGGCGCGGGAAGTCGCGCAGCAGCCGGTCGAGAGTGGACTTCTTGCGCTCGGCGACGGGCTCAAATATGCCCTGCAGCATACCCGAGTACTGCTTGAGGTGGAGAGAGCCAGGTGGCAGGCCGACGGCCTTGAAGAAGCTGCCCAAGACCGGGTACAGCTGCCAGGGGCTGTTGGAGCAGTAGTGGAAGTCGACGCCGAGGCCGTGCATGCGGTTGTACCAGTCGGCCACGCCCTCAACCGTCAGGTCGGACAGGTCGCGCACAAAGGTGTTGCGGAAGATCTCGCGCGCTCCGCCCGAGATGTTGGACCGCTTAATGGTGTCGTCGACGTCGCTGATGACGCTGACGCCGCGCGGCTCCGAGACCGCCACGGGCCGCACCGCCGACAGCGACTCGTTGGCCAGCACGCGCACGTGCGTCGGTACAAAGTCCAGCGGCGCCCGCAGGTTGAAGTGGCCCGCGTCCGTGGTGGTCACAGTCCGCGACCGCGACTGCGTCTCGTTGTAGAAGAAGACGACGATGGGCATAGACGCCAGCGGCGTCGTCATGAACGGCGCGATGCGCGCCATTAGGTTCGCGTTCGCCACCGCCAGCTCCGCCTCGGTCATCTCGCTGGGCTGCGGCGGGCCGCTGCTGCCGTACGCCAGCGCCGACTGTGTTGGGCTGCCCGGCGCCGAGCGCGACTGGCTCCGCGACGACTGCTGCGTCGTCGTCCGCGAGGCGGCTACGCCGATGCCGCTGCCGAAGCCGTCCCCGTTGGTCTGTGGCGGCCTCTCGCTGTACCCGCCGCGGTACGCCACGCGCTCCTCCTCCCGACCACGGCGCTCAATCTGCGCAGCCTCGCGCTCAATCCTCTCCTGCTCGCGCTGCGCCTCGTGCATCTGGTGGTGCGCGCGGAGCCCTGCCGCACCCCCCTCAAGGCCCTCGGGCACGGTGGTGGCTGCCTCCGTCTTGGGCGCCGGGATCCCGCTGAGCTGCCGCGCCAGCCCGATGAGCATCCTATTCCTCCTAGTCATGGGCCCCATCTGCGGCGAGTAGACCCACCCGCGGACGTCGACGTCCACAATGGCCCTCTCGTCCTCGTGCCGCTCCCACTCCTGACGCCAGTACTCGCCGTCCTTGTCGGCAGATTCGCCGCCGCTCACCATGCCATTCTGCTGCTGCTGCGCCAGGCTCTGCTCGAACCTGTCCCAGTCCCGCTTGACGTGCCGGATCGCGTACGACGGGAAGAGCACCATCTGCTCGTTGCCCTGCGAGTGGATCTCCACGTCTGGAAAGGCCCCGGGGATGTTGGTCCTGCCGTGCCCGTCGCCGCCGCCCCCCACGGGCGCCATGGTCTGCGCGTACTGCTCCCTCACGTCGTTGATGGTCTGCTGGCCCGACCGGTAGATGTTGCCGGCCATGGCAGCCAGCCTCATGCGGCGGTAACCCCGCTCGCCAGGCGCCGTGCCGCTGCTCGGTTCAGCCATTTTCCTGTCGACTGCTCCGTATCCCGTCGATGGACCGTTGGTCGTCGGCTGGTATTTATTGGTGCTGTTGTTGCTATTGTTGTTTCTGTAATATGCCTTGCTGCTTCTGGTACTGGTGCTGGTGCTGGTGCTGCTGTTGCTGCTGTTGAGTCCACCACCAGCCGCGCGGCGTGGCGAGGAGGGCCCCAGCAACAGCCTTCGGCCGTGCCGGGCAACGAGGTCGACGGCCCGTCTCCCCTGGGCGCGGCGACGCTGACGCGCGAGGATGAAGCGGTATATGCGCGACTGCAGGCGGTGTCGGAGCTTCGGGAGGGCGTCGAGGCGCAGTTGGAGCAGGCGCTCCCGCACTGGCCGGTCAAACAGGTGGCCAAGGGTCCGTCGTATGTATCGCGAGGGGCGCGTCCGGCCTCGTCCGAAGAATCCAAATGGAGCCAGCTTGTCTCTGTTGCGTCTCTTGTCGAGTACTCGTAGTTGTTATTATCGTCCCTATTTCTTTCCCCTTCTCGTTGTGTGACAGCATTTCTTTGCACGCAGCAGGATCCGTGTCAGCTGTTTTGTCGCGTGTCCAAACTCCGACGGTGCTCTGGTGGGGGCAAAGGTGAGCTGCCAATGTCAATCAATGCTGCTGCTAGCTCCAAGGCACCAGGCAAAAGGAACGTGTGTGCCCCTCTGGTACCTCTGCAACTCTCAGAGGTTGAGAGGGTCTGGTCCCCTGACACGTCAGAGAAATACGCGCCTCCACAAATGCCATGCAAGCCCGGTGGCGACAGAGGTTTGAGAGCCCCAAACAGCCCTCGTGTGTCGTAATGAATCGGCTATTCGATCGATGCCTCGGGCGATCAGGAGCGAAAATAGAGGGGAATACGGGACATGATGAGATGAATCCTGCCCGTCATAGGCGAGCAAGCGAGTGCCGAACATCAGCTCGGCCCACGTGTACCAAGTAATATACTGCCATATCTCGGTGTAATACCCTGTACCAATCAAAATCTGCCGATAGAGCCGATTTCTGACCAGCAGACTTCAGACCTTGGTCATTTTGACTTCTACGGAATATTTGATTTGATCAAGTGACGGATATTATATTAGACGCATGATGGACTCATATCCCCAAACGACCATGCTGCTGGCTGTCTACAAAACAAGAGCTTGGTTAGTTGGGGCAACAACGGTCTGCTCTCAGTCTCAGTCCCTCGGCAAAAACCGCGAACCGCATCATTGTACATGTACACGTATATTTTCTTGTAAGCGATGCAATATATTCAAACAACACTCTAGTCGTAAACAAGACGCCGTGATGATGCCATCAAAAGATCAGCCAGTCCCCCTTTTACCTTCCTCCCCTGCCACCCCTGCCCCTACCGCGTCCCCTACCACCTCGTCCACCCCTTGCGCCGCCCCGTCCCCTTGGCTTGTCTTCCCTGGGACCCTTGGCCTCCTTCTTGGCCTCCCATTTGGATTCCCTCTCCTCTGCCTCCTCGGCAGCACGCTTCTTGCTACCCACCCACATGCGGCCCTCCTTGCGGTCGGCCATGGCGTCGAGGCGCTTCTTGTCCTTGTTGCTCAGCTTGCCTGCCGCCGTCTTGGCCTTGAGGCCGGCCCTGAGGCGGTCGGCGCCGTTGAGCTCCTCGCGTCCCGCTAGCTTGGACTTCTTCTTATCGTCCTGCGACTCAAACCACGTGCGCTTGGGCCGGGCCTTGATCTCCTTCTCGTGCTCAATCATGTTCTCACCCTTGCGCACCTGCATCTCCGCCTGCGCCAGCTGCCTCTCCTGCTTCTCCTCCTTGATGATCTCGTCAATCTCGCCGTCCATCTCGTCGATCTGGTCCTGATACCCGTCGACGACGACCGGCTCGATGGCTCGGCTGACCACCTTGGCGTTCTGAGCCTTGGCGGCCCGCACGGCTGCCTTGACAACCTTGCGGTCAATCTCCGCAGCGAGCGTGATGGCCGTTCCCGTGCGACCGGCACGCGCCGTACGACCGACTCTGTGCACGTAGATCTCGAGCGACTGCGGAGCCTCGTAGTTGATGACGGTGTCGACACCCTTGATGTCCAGACCACGGGACGCGAGGTCTGTTGCCATCAAATGTGTCACCTTGCCGTCCCTGAACGACTCAACGTTTTCGATACGCTATCATATGTTAGCCTATTTCTTCCCCAAACGTAGTTCAAGTAAAGGTCATCGAGATGCTTACCATGCTCTGGTTCATGCTTCCGTGCAGCTCACCACTCGATATGCCGAGAAGACCAAGGATGATGCGCGCGCGATGAGCATCCTTCTTCTGCCGGAAAAAGACAATGACACGCTCCGTGTAGAGCGTCTTGCAGAGGTGCACGAGGTACCCCATGCGCTTGTCCTCACGGCCAGGGCGGATGCGGACAAACTCCTGGACCAGGGTGCCGACTGTCTTCTTCTGAGCGTCAACCATGATGCGGACGGGCTTGTTCATGCCCAGGCGGACCAGGCGGTCGACTGACGACGTCATGGTGGCCGAGAAGAGCATTGTTTGGCGTGACTTGGGGATGGTGGTGAGGATTTCGTTCAGCTCCTCAGCAAAACCATCCTCGAGCATGCGATCAGCCTCATCGAGGACCAGGATCTCTACCGTGTCAATGTTGAAGCTGGGCGAGTTTCGCATGTGGTCAATGAAGCGACCAGGCGTGGCAATGATGACATCGGGTCGCAGGCGGAGCTCGGCCTCCTGCACCTTCAGGCTGAGACCACCAACAGCAAGTGTGAACTTGATGTCCGTGTAGGCGGCAATCTTAGTCGCTACGGCGTGACACTGCATGGCCAGCTCACGAGTGGGAGTCAGGACGACCACACGCGTCGTAGCCAGCTTGTTGGGGCGGTACACCAGGCGGTCCAAGATGGGGATAATGAAGGCACCAGTCTTTCCGGATCCAGTGACGGCACCACCCACAATGTCCTTGCCCATCAGAGCGATGGGGATACTCTTGTTCTGGATAGGCGTCGGCTTTGTGAAGCCCACGTTGTTCAGGCCCCGCATGATGGGTCGTGACAGCGACATGCCCACAAATGACGACTCGTCCTTCTTCTTGCCCGGCTTTTCCTTCTCCTCAGGCGCAAAGAAGGCTTTCCTCTTGGCTTCCTCTTCGGCGTCCTCCTCGTCGCTAGCGTCCGAGTCCTCGTCATCGTCGGGGTGTCCCACTGGTGTGGCCACGGAGTCGTTGTCGGAAGCCGGCTCGTCGTCATCATCCTCGCCATCCTCCTCGTCATCGTCGTCGTCGTCGTCCTCATCCACGTCCTCCTCGGCATCAGAGTCGAGGTTCATACCAAAGGCATCCTCAGCGAGGACGCCGTCCTCGTCATCGTCAAGGTCGACGTCTAGGTCGTTGGCAATCTCTTCATCCTCCGGTTCGTCGATTGCCTCGCCGTTGGCCTCTTCGTCCTCCTTGCCGCTGTTCTTGTTCTTCTTTTCCCTGCGGCGGCGGATGATTTCATCCAGGTCAACGCCCTTCTTGGCATTCATGGCGCTTTTTGCGCCCTCGAAGCCCCAACCCTCGAAGTCCTCGGCTGCAAAGGTGTTGGCACCGTCCACCATGAACTCGAAGTCCGGGTCCATAGCACCGTCGTCCCCTTCTCCCTTGGGGGTGGGTTCATCATCCTCATCAGTTTTGCTGCCCTTCTTGGACTTCTTAGATGTCTTGGCCTTTTTCCGAGGCGGCTCCGGCTCTGCGACCTCCTCCTCCTCGTCTATGGGCGCATCATCGTCGGACAGGGTATAGATGATGTCGTCCTCCACAGGTTTGCGTTTCTGGATGGGGGCCATTGTGTACTTTGTACGACAGGAACCAAAGTGATATTTGAGATGTAGAATGGCCAAGAACCGCAAGCAAATCCCGGGCTCGAGGCGTGGGGGTTTGTTCTTGTTACTGAGAGCAAAAATTCGAGACGAGTCCTGCTGGCTATATGGTACATTGGCTGGACGGTGCCTGCCTATTTTTTTTTCTGCCACCTTCAAAAATTTGGCGGTGAGAGAACAATGCTCTTTCCCTCTCCTCCCAAGTCCAAGCAGGCCAAACCAGCACGTGATTCCATAGTGGGGGATCCGTTGTTTTCCCGAGATGCTACCCCACTACGGTTGATTGGGCGACCGGCGACGAGCCACAAAGGCGCAAACACAACTGGCCCAAAGAAGCTCGTTTGTTGTAGGCACCGACGTTGGTTTGATTTCTCCTGCATCGCAGCCAAATCTGTTTATTACCCCTTTACGATATCCCGTATCATCTTTCTGCAAGGACACACCACCGGTCCGGCGACGTTCCTCCTATAGCATCTACACTAGATCGTCATTCTCGATCTCCTCTTTTCCTTTTACCTGTCTATACCCGACCACATACACACACACAACACCCCTCATTCAAGATGGGCGAGTCACGGTACCTCCCCTCTACCCCCTCCCTTTCACTATACCGCTGCGCGACGACGCGACGACGCGATGCTAACTCGATGACAAAACAACAGACAGGAACTCGTGCAATGGCTAAACAGTCTTCTGCAGCTCAACATTACTAAGGTTGAGCAATGCGGTACTGGGTGAGCCTCCTTTCCCCTCCTCCTCGATACCCCTCCCCCGCCTCCGATTCCGAACAAGATGAAAATGCGGGACCTACCGGATCGACAACAAAATCTGACCGCGTCTCTTCTCATGATACAGCGCTGCCCTTTGCCAGGTCTTTGACAGCATCTACATGGATGTGCCCATGTCGAGGGTCAAGTTCAACGTCAACAGCGAATATGCCTACATCCAGAACTTTAAGGTTCTCCAGAGTACGACCCCACCACCACGAATCACCTCCTCCCCTTTACCCGCCCTCAGGGGTGTCTTGTGTGCGTAGGGCTAACACCACTGGCTGCCCGTAGACATCTTTGCCAGGCACCAGATCGACAAGCCGATTCCCGTGGAATCGCTGGTCAAGTGCAAGATGCAGGACAACCTCGAGTTCCTCCAGTGGACCAAGAAGTTCTGGGACCTCAACTTCCCCGACCACGACTACGATGCCGTTGCACGGCGAAAGGGCGGCGCCCTCCCCGCGGGAGGTGGCGGTGGCCGAGTGACCTCTGCTAGCTCCGGTGGCGCGGCCCGGAGAGGCGGCGTGACGCCCAGCGGCGGGCCCCGTGTGGCCAAGGCCGCGGGTCCGGGAACGGCCGCCCTGCAGCAGGAGGTGTCTACGCTCAAGGAGACAGTCGGCGGTCTGGAGCGGGAACGCGACTTCTACTTTAGCAAGCTACGGGACATTGAGCTCCTCATCCAGCAGGCCGTCGACGAGGACCCCGAGATCGAGAAGCAGGAGGATGGGCTCATCAGGCAGATCCAGGCCATCCTCTACTCGACCGAGGAGGGCTTTGAGATTCCCGCCGAGGGTGAGGTCATCGACGACCAGGAGACGTTTTAGGGTGTAGGACCAGTGCCAGGGAAGCCGACTACCGAGAAAGAGAATGATGTATTGCGGAAGAAAGGAATGGGGGAGTAAAAAAGGGACCACGGGGAACGAGAGGCCAGGTAAAGATATGGGAAAATGGCCCAAGGGGTGGGGCAGGAAAGACGAGGTTGCATAGATGTGCACGGCTCCTTGTTACGCATGGCGAGCATCTGTTTGAGCCCTGATACACATAATTATCGAAATGAAGATACTCGATATGATATTCATTATGCAGTGGAGAGAAACCAGACCCCATGCATTGATCTTACCAAGTATAGCTGCTGTTATGATTTGCCATAGGGTTAATTATGTGCCTGTGCCTAGTTCTGATCCGCCAATACCGCCAGTACGCGTAGTCATATTCTGACAAGTCACACTGCGTCTTGATTCCCAGTTGGTAATAGTACTTGTTCCTAAGACTCCGTAATAGTAGAGCACGAGGCCAAGCTGTTGTGACGTACCGGGTTTCGGTCGGTGTCGTGGTGTCTTGGGCATGACGGTGAGAGGCCGGTAATGTGGGGGGCATAGGTAGCAATGCTGAGACGGGTCATGGGCTTTATCTGGATCGAGATGCTACGGGAATGCCGTCCTGTAGGAGCCTAGTGATTACGACGATTGCCTTTGCCCCTTTGCCATATCAAAGGAGACTCCAGGACAATCAGGAGCATTGAAATTCATGGACTTAGTAGTGATTACGAGTTAACAAGGAGAAGAACATGACTGGCGGCATCATTGCACTCGTAATATCTGTGCTGTTGTTGATTGTTTGGCTGTACCAAAACAATAAGCCGGTGAGTCAACAAACCATAAAAGGTTAGCGCATATCGATAGCTGCCAGGGTCCCGGAGCTTGCGGCCTGAAAGCCAAAAAGGCAAGGCGAGGAGCTAAAAGAGAAAAATGTGTGCGATTAGCAATCAATCGACGGTATTAGAGAGGCTCCACCATTTCGGCGGTAACCTGACGTTTGCATCATCGCCTGATCCAAGCCAGGGTCTGCCCGCAGCACACGACTCATTTCCTCCACACCACAGACACGCCATCTTTGTGATTCCTGTGTGAATCCATCTAAGCAAAGGAGATAGAGAATCGACGATTTTCGAGAGCCGAAGAACGAACCGAACCTAAGACAAGACGTTGAACACAATATAAAACAGCACAGCACAGCCATGGCACCGCCGCCCGAGATTGGCATACCTTCGACGAGCGTCGGCGGCGGCGACACATCCAAGCCCTTCACGCTATACAACATCACGCTCCGTCTGCCGCTGCGGTCATTTGTGGTACAGAAGCGCTACTCAGACTTCTCGCAGCTGCATGCCGCGCTGACGGAGCAGGTTGGCAGCCCGCCACCCGAACCCCTCCCGGGGAAGCATTGGCTCAAGTCGACAGTCACCAGCCCCGAGCTGGCCGACCAGAGGAGGGCAGGCCTGGAGAGGTATCTTCGGGTGATTGCCGAATCACCGGACCGGCGATGGCGCGATACCTCTGGCTGGAGGGGGTTTCTCAACCTGCCCAACAGCTCGAGCAGCTCGGCCGTGTCGGCAGGTGGGACGGTGGGCAACGCTGCGGCGGGCGCAGCCGACCCGCACACATGGCTCGACGTGCAAAGGGAGCTGAAGCAGACGCTCCAGGATGCGAGGCAGAGCCTGTCGCGGCGGGACGACCACAGTGGCGCAGGCTCGGGCGGAGGGGACGGCAGCTCGGCAGCTACGATTGAGGCGGGTGCCGCAGCCAAGCGGGCGCTTGTCAAGAGCGGCTCGCTCATCGCCACGCTGACGGATGGACTGGCCAAGATGCAAAAGAACAAACGGGTCGGCGAGGGCGAGCTGCGCCGGCGGCGGGACCTCGTGGCCGCGGCACGCATGGAGCGAGACGGGCTCGAAAAGCTGGCGTCGACAACGTCTACAGCCGCCGCAGCATCGGCAACCAGAGACAAGGCAGAGCTTCTGCGTGGGGCGGGCTCATCGTCAGCAGCCTCGTCCTCGAGAGGCGGCAGGGTCCTGGGTGCACCACTGCCAGAGACGAACCGTACACGCGAGCTGGACAACCAGGGCGTGCTGCAACTGCAGCGGCAGGAGCTTGAGCAGCAGGACTCGGACGTGACACAGCTCGCGGCCGTGATCCGCCGGCAAAAGGAGCTGGGCATCCAGATTGGCGAGGAGGCTGAGCGCCAGAAGGAGATGCTCGACATGCTCGGCGACGACGTCGACCGTGTCCAGGGCAAGGTCAAGGTGGGCAACGCGCGGCTCAAGAAGTTCTGACTTCGCGGGCTTGTCGTCGTTGCCCGGACTACCCTGGGCGTCTCGTTCAGGGCCAGCCTCAGCGTTTTTGAAGCTGTCGCGCTGGCCCTGGCGCTGGTTAGGAACGTCGTGGCCGGCGTGGTCTGGGTGGTGCAGATTTTCCTGGCTGCCCTTGGCGGGGCGTGAATGTACACACACACACACACACACACACACACACATACGTGCATTCTACACATTCTACTGCCCTGGACATCTCTCTCATTTTGTCATTTAGCCTGCCTTTTTTGTTTTAGTCTGCTTTTCCGCGTTTTCTACTGGCATTTCTCTCCTTTCGTATTGATATCATGGGGCATGGGTTTATTTGGTTGTTTGTTAGATGTTTTCATCCTTCCAATATACAAGCTGGCATACGGTAATAGTATGTGCACGTACGAACAGCGTGCTTGCTGATTGGCACGCTCTTGCTTCCACGTCGAGCAAGCTACATGGATGGCCAACGTCGTTCCGCGTCTACAGAGAAGCTATTGACAAGTCATCTCCGTGCCTGTATACAGCATAGGAGTGAGAAGCCGTCATTTCGCATGATCACGATAGTGACCCTGTCAAACCACTCGACTGCATCATCTGCGTGATTGTATACCGCCGCAGTGGTCAATGTGACGGTGCGAGTGAGGTGTGAGCGGCTAGCCTGCAGGAGGCGGTGGCTAACAGCGGGGACGAGGGCATCTGCTGCCGGCTGTCAGCGGGCACAGCCTAGGCGGAGGAGACCACGGGCAGGTCCCACCACACCGGCGGTGACTGAAAGGGCGCTGTACTTTGTATGCACGCCCAAGCGTACTAACATACTAAGTGGACAAAGTATGGGGCTCGTACATACGGAGTACACAGGTGTAGTTAGTAGTCAAGTGCGTGCCCCCGAGCGGGCTTCAGCGTCGTGGCCGGCATCTACAGCGGGCTCACAGCGCCAGTGTACGGCCCCTTGCGCTGGATCACTTTGTACTGCCCGCACAGCCCCCCGAGGGCCGAGCGAGTCCGCTGGCCGTCTAGGTGAATGGGAATGGACCTGATGGATCCTATCCATGGGCCATCCCCATCTGTTAAGTGGATCCAGGGCCCGGGGCCATCCACTGGACTGGCGCCCGGTCTCGCTGGCGTCCATTGGCGCTGCCGATGTGATGGTGACTGGGCGACTTTGGTGACCTCCAGTTGGCTGCTGGGCGCGGGTGGCACCTGCCGTTGCTCTGCCCCACCCAAGCTCCTCTTTCCTCGTCCCCCCCTCTCGTCCAATCCTGGAAAGTAAACAATCAAACGCTCATCGACTTATTTATTATGTCAATTTTTACCGATATTTTCTCCCCTTCTCCTCTTGTCACTGTCAAGCTGCCCACCGTCGACGTTGCATACCTCTCTTTTCTCTCTCTTCGTCTCAACATTCCCCCCGGCTGCTCCCGGATTCCTTGTCTCACACTCTGGGATTTTAAACTTTCGCCTCCCCTGTTGTTGACTTTGTGTGATCACTGATAACTACAACCTATCGCGAGCTCCACGAGTGCACATCTATTGCTCAGCCTCCTCCATTTTGGGGGTCTTCCCCTTCCTGTTTGGTGGTCCTTTTTTTTTTCTGCCCCTCCTTACACAGCGAGCATTGTGTTTGTTTAGCAAGCGTCTTTGTTGTGTGTTCGGTGTGGTTTTCGTCTTGCCTCAATGCCCTCCGCCTCTTCGTGAGTCTTGGGCATATCCCGTTAGCGACGTGTTCTCAAATTGGTTGGGTGCAACCGACTGACTGGAAAGTACAACAGTTTCGAAACGACTTCATGACCTCTAATGGCTTTCCCCGCACGTCGATAACCCGGCCCTTACGATAACTGCCGAGTTCGATCCGCCGTTTTTCATACCTTTACATCTGCGACACATTCCTCGGCTGACAACGACCGGCCATGGACGACGTACCACCTCCCCCTCCGCCTCACGGCGGCCCGGGCGGAGTCCCCAAATCGGGCGGCCTGCCCCCAGGAAAATACGATATTTTCGTCATCCCCGAACACTCGGCCGGCGGTGGCTTCCTATACCTGCCGTCTCTGCAGCCCAATGTGAATAGTTTCGTTGCCGGCTTCGCTTCGGCCCTGGTTCTTGTCGTTCTGGGTCAGAGCATGGCCCCCGCCTTCCGCGTTTGGTGGGACAGCTTCCAGGGCCTCGGAAACGTCGGCGTCGCCATGCTGATACTGGGTGTTGGCTTCGGTGCCTGGGCCATTGGCCGCACACAGCAAGAGGGCGCCTCGCCCTTCGGCTCTGGCTTCAGCAAGCCCAAGCCGGACGCTTCGTCTGGAGGCTCCGCTGGCTGGTCTGGAGCACGTCCACGTGCTGCTCCCAACGGTGATGCGCCACCCCCACCGCCTCCGCATGGCAGCCCCCCTGGCGGAGGCCAAAGCCACTTTGGTGGTGGTGGTGTGCCACCCTACGGGACAAGGCAGCAAAGTGATGGATACTATCCCGGTGGTGCCGGCTCGCCTCCACCTCCCCCACCACACACAGGCCCCAGCACTCCTGAGCCTCCGAGGCACGAGACCCCAACGCCGGAAGCGCCTAGGCATGCACCACCACCCCCTAGACAGGAACCGCCGAGACCTGAACCTCCCCAGCCTGAGCCTCCGAAGCCCGAGCCCCCGAAGCCTGAACCTCCAAAGCCTGAACCCCCAAAGGCTGAGCCGCCTAAGCCCAATCCGCCAAAGGAGACACCCAAGAAAGAGCCTCCCAAAGCCCAGCCCGAGACACCGAAGTCTACGTGGGAAAAGGCCCGTGATGCGTACAAGGGCAATTGGGAAAAGGCCAGGGAAGAAACGCGGAAGAAGGAGGAGGAACGTAAGGCCAAGGAAGCCGAGCAGAAGCGTCGGGAAGAGACGGCTAAGCGGCTGGCTGAGCTACGTGCCAAGGAGGCCAAGGAACGCCAGCAGCGAGAAGCCGAAGCTGAACGGAAGAAGCGAGAAAAGGAGGCTGCCGAGGAAGAGAAACGGCGGAAGAAGGAAGCCGCCGACAAGGTGGAACGGCTGAAGAAGGAGGCTGCCGAGCGGGAACAGCGCGTCAAGAAGGAGGCTGCCGACAGAGAGCAGCAGCGCAAGAGGGAGCTTGCCGAGACTATTGCGAAGCTTGAACGGGAGAAGCTTGAGCGGGAGAAGAAGGAGAAGGAGAGAAAGGAGCGTGAGCAGCGAGAGCGAGAAGAGAGGCAGAAGAAGGAGGCACAGGCAAAGGCAGCAGAGGCCCAGGCACAAGCGCAGCGGCCAAAGGAGACGGGCTACGCCTTTTCTGGCGTGGGCGAGAGGATGAGCATGTGGCCCAACGGTAAACCTCCCTCTATTCCTGCACACTCACCTGCGCCGTCTGTGGCGTCGGCGTCCAGAACCGCCCCTCCTCCGCCGAGCCCGGAGAGGAAACCTCCCCCGCCGACAGCGAAGTCATATGTGAGTGAGGAGACACACTCGTTCCGGCCGTACGACAAGCCGCCCAAGTCGGCAACGGCGCGCAAGAAGTCGGTCTCCTCGTACGCGGGGTCCGAGTCGTCCTGGGCTCCCTCGCAGACGACACACCGCACGTCGCCCCCTCCATCGATGAGGGGTGCCTACTCGACCAAGAACCCGGACAAGATTGTCATCTCGGCCGTGTATCTCTTCATGAACCAGTTCTCCAAGACGCCCGCCAGCCAGCTCATCTCTGGCATGGGTACGGTAACGGATGGATTGATCCTGCGTATCACGACAGAAGGTCTCTTCATCGACGACGACGTCCGTGGCGTCCCCCAGCGCGAGTGGGACGTCAAGGCCTGGACGCTCAAGCAAGTCGAGGTATGGTGCCCCCCGCACTGCGAGAATTGGTCGTCCCGGGCCTCTGCTTCCTCGCAATCCTCCTCCCACTCCTCTCCCCACCTGCTCCACAAGATGGCGCAGTCGCGCACGCGCAACAATGCCCAGGACCCGTCTGCCCCGCTCAAGGGCGAGGAGGCGGACGCGTACCTGGCCGACATGGTGCGCGCGTGCAACGGCTGCTGCCGTCAAGGGCTCGGCAGGTCCCGCTTTAGCAGCAACCAGTCCACTAACTCACGTTCCTCGAACCTTCAGTCTGGAGGATGGAAGACCCAGGGCCTCCACGTGGTGCGTGCCACGCTGCGTGACCAAGAGTCAAAGAGGTACCTCTTCGTCCTGGAGGAGGAGGAGGCATGGAAGGTCGGCGTGGGACTGCAGCGCCTCAGGAAGGGCACGCAGGTGCGCCAGCTCGGTGTCAGCAGCATGACACCCAACGAGGCTCAGGCCACGCTCGAGATGCTGGGTTGGTAGACGGCACGAATGTACGTGTCTTTCTTGTCTGTTGTTATGTTCTTGTCTTGAATGTCTTCTCGTTTTATACATTTGTTCACGATGCATATTGGCTAGCATAGCTGCGAGTTTGTTAGTTTGTCACGGATTTACGATACCAAAAAATAGGAGATGTATGCACGGTCACTGGATGTACTGCGCGGTCTTGATGTTTATCCTGTGCATTCTTATCATGTATCTGACTCTGTCTTGTAAGAGCTGAGGTAGCCCCCAAGGTAATGAAGACAAGAGTTGCTGGGAACAAGGCCCTCATCTGCCGTCTGGACTCATCCGCCGTCTGAAGTCATTCCGAACACGGAAGCTGCATCCCTCGCGGATCTGCTTGGGAAGCTGCTGGGTACGAGCTGCCCGGGCAGGAGCGACCTGCTGCGGACGGTGTTTTGGAGCATGCCCAGGCAGGCCCGGCTTGGCTTGATGCTTGCTCGGTAGTAGTACCAATACGTCACTGACACGAAAGCGTGGTTCGTCGTGCCTTCCTCATCCGACAGGATCCCGGATGACACTTGCCCGAGCCTGACAGAGGGAGAGGTATAAAAGGGGAACCCGGAACCCAGAAGCACCAGAGGTTGACCTAGAAGAACATCATCTCCATCATCCATCATCCATCGTCCATCATCCAACTGCTCCAGCATCTCCATCGTCACCATCATCACCATCAGCGCCAATATCACTATCATCGCCAACATCATATCATTTCTTCTGGACTATGCTTACCTTGCCTGATAGTCTGTGGTCTTCAGTCATTCGTACGTTCTTCCCATCGTCCCCAGTCCATTCTCACGCGCCTCCTTGATGCATGGTCCGCGATATTGTCCGCCAGTCGGACGGACGGTCTGGCCGGAGGCGATCACAAAGTCATCATGAGGGCCCTGAGCAGCATCTGCTTCACCGCCCATTCAACAACAAGCAATCCCCAAGGACATCGTGGGTAGTACCGTCACTGGGTCTGGTAAGACCGAGGCATTCATCATCCCAATCCTTGACCGTCTCATATCCCGCCCCAGAAAGCTGCCTGCGACGCGTGTGGTCGTACTTACACCAACGCGGGGGCCGGCCGGGGGGCCTGAATCACATAAGCTTCAAGAAGTCAAAGCCTACCCAAAAACAGGCAACTCCATCGCGTTGACGGGCAAGGACATTGTTGGGGGCGCTGTCACGGGATCCAGTAAGACGAACACCTTTACCATTCCCATCATAGACCTCCTGGCTGACGACGTGAAAGAGGCTCGAGAACATGAGTTAGCACGATAAGGAGATCAAAATCCGGCAGAGGCGGACATAGTTTGAATCGGAGGACAACAAAGTAGTAGGACTGACCCATTGGTGGAAGGCATGGAAGTGGGATGAAGCCTGTATATACGCCATCTGCCTTGCGGGCCAAAGATCAACGCAATATATCAATCACAGGCACCTTGACCCCCATTGTCGGCTATATATCTGTGACCACTTGTCTTGTCCAACCTTGCATGACAGAGCTACTCCGTCTCGCTTAACTGTCGTCGACGACTGTTACTGTGAAATCATGATGGTCTTTCCACATGTACATACATCTGATGGATCTGGGAATTCCCCGGTGACCATACGGCCACCCATTCGAGATCAGCCCCTCCTCCCCAGTGAAACCTGGAGACTGTAGCTCGAAGCGGCATTGAAGTAATGACGTCTCCGATACCCCTCTAAAATACAATGGCGCCTGCCATGACACCATGAGATTTCCTCCTCTGCGCGCCGCTACTTGGTGAGCAGCCTCCAGGGCCCACGCTGCTGGAGGTGATGGTCGACCTCGCCCTTAGACGGCCTGTCTGGAACGTGTGCCCGTGCGTTCAGGCACCGAAGGGACTGTTGGACGCATTTCTGGGAACATTGAATGCTTGCGCTGCTCAAAGTTCTGCGACAGATATACACTAACAGGGCCCTTGTGTAGCAGGAGCCGCGTACAACGCCTGGGCACTGCCTTGGAGGTTCGGCCTTACACAACCCGAGTTATCGAGTGAGTCTCGGACGTCGCAGTCATATAGGAGAATGACGTTGCCTCTCCCTGCCTCCCGGCTGATCACGACCACAGAGTGATTCCAGAGTATGGTCAATCCCGGTACTAGAAAGGGTAGAACTACAATGTAAACATCATGTCGAGTATACAGTTGAGTATATACATGTAAACAGAGGCCAAACTGCATCGCTCGCTTGATTGTGAAAGATGAACACAACACAAAAAGGGGAATCATCATCAAACCCGCAAACATTACATGACCACCCCCTCACCGCTTCCCACTGCCCACCCCCGCCGCTGCCGCTGCCGCAAAGTTCCAAACCTCCACCTGACCATCCATCCGCCCAACCAGCACGGTCGCCGAGTCAGACGAGAAGCACGCCGCCGTGACAACGTCCTGTACGACGGCACCGCACAGGACCCTCCCCGTAGCCACGTCCATGATGTCGAAACCCTCCTCGGTGCGACAGACAAGGAACCTTGCATCAGCCGAGATGCTGAGCGGCCATCCTTCGACAGACCGCACAGACGGGAGAGCATAAGACGTCAGATCGGCATCCTTCGCATCTGGGTGCCACAGAACAACACGGTTCCCTGCCCACACGGCTGCAACCGTCAGCCCGTTGCCACTGTCCGTAGCCACAAGCAGGTTGTTCCTCGCACACATGACAGCCGGGGCACCCGCGCCATCCATCTCTAGGCGAGAAACGGTCCGTCCCGATACCGGCTCCGTCACACGGATAGAGCCGTCGCGCGAGAGCGACACGACGGTCCGCCGCGCCGTGATGACAGCGTGCGTCACCATGTCAACGTGGCCGAGCACGCCGCGGCCCACACGCCCTCCCGTCCGGGAATTCCACACGCCCAGCCGGTAACCACCGCCGCCGCCGCCGCCGTCGGCCGTCGCGGCAAGGACCCAGGCCCCATCGGGGCTCCAGGATACGGGACCCCCGTCGGCGACACCCTTGATTTCAACGGTCGTCTTGCCGCTCAAGGGGTCGCGTATGAGAAGGGACGTGGCGTAGTGGTACTCTGGGCCGCTGCTGAGCTGGGTGGTCCACTCGCGTAGGGTGGCTACCCGGCGACCGTCGGGGCTGAAGACTGCGTGCGAGCTGCAGGCCTTGGAGAGAGCATTGGCCTGGGCGGATGAGGTCTTGGATGAAGACGAGGACGAGGACCGGGGGTCAAGACTAAAGACATCAACCCATGGCTTTAGGGGTGTGGGGTAGACGGCTAGGGCTGTCGATGAGCAGGGCGCGAGACCGACTTGGGTGATTTCACAATGGGAGATGACCCGCCTGGTGCGGTGGGTGAGGGTATATATGTATGGGGGTTGTGAGGCCCTGGTGTTGTGTTAGTCTCTTGGCCTGTTGATATGCTTGGCAGGATGTCTCACATTGAGCAAAGCGGTGGTATTGATATAGAGTAATTCTTGGTATATATGTACACTGGGCTAGGTTCAATGCTTTTTGTAAGTGTTTGCAAGTTCTGTCTAGCAACGTCGAGCTGGCCATTGTCCGTATCATATATACTTTGTTTAGGTCCGATGCGGTGGGTTGAGTCACATTCACGCTCTGGACTTCGCACTCAGGATTCCGGCCTTGGTACTTGGTAACCCGGCTTGAAGCTGCAAGCCACGCCTGTACTGGCATAGCCCTAGTGGGACCGAATATATGTGGCATTGAAATCGAATGCACTCGGTGAACAATGGATGGGCTAGGCGGACATGTCTCTATTAGGATACTCCGCAGATCTGCATGATGGAACGCCCAGCTACATAGGAGATCTAGGTCTATTTAAAGTCTCAAATATGCGCATGTCCCCGTATTCCTGATAGCGATACCCTCGTTTAGAGCCAAGGCATTCTTCCCCCCTTGAGCTGCTCGCGACGAAGCCATGGTGGAGGTTGCTGCCCTGTAGGTGAGTCACCAACCAACACTGTCATCACACCAATGGCACCGCCAAGAGCAATCTGAAAATGAGGCTGTCCATCAATGATACTACCCAAAGTTACAATATTGTCAATTTCCCGGCCCAGGGATGAATTCTGCTTATAAATGCGTCGCTGCGGCACGGACAGCCCATGTGACGCACCCAGCCAGTGTCAACGACATCGGCAGCACATGGCCACGTTGCTTCGTATACTTCGTATACTTTGTATGAGTCCAACGGCGTGGGATCCGCGCGCTAATAGGCGCCGAAATGGGTCATGAGCAGTTCATTGTATAGTACGGGGTGCTTTGTTCCCAGACGAGAAGAAGAGGTCGACGTTGAAGAGGTTGATGTCATTTTAAAACATATTACCACATGTAGTAATACTTCGCATGTAGGCAAGTGTCTGGTAATACCATAAACCATCAAGGTCCCTCCTTCCCCCACTCAACCCATGCACATAACCAGAATCGCTCACCAACTCCGTGCCCCATCTACTGCTAACCATCATCATTTCCCTTTCCTCTCTCATTTTTCCTTCGCTCCCTTCTTAGGCAAACGCCTTGTCATACCCAACCATGCAAGACCGGTAGCGCACCGTGCTCTTTTCGAGCTTCTCCATGGCGAGCTTCAGCCCCTCGGTGGAGATGGGGATCTCCTCGACCCACGACGAAATGCCCTTTTCGGCCGCGAGGTCGAGCATCTCGAGCATCTCCTTGCGGCTGCCGAGGTGCGAGCTGCCCATGTAGCAGCCGTTGGCGATGAAGTCCTGGTTGCGGATCGACATGCCCTCGCCGCCGGGAAGGCCCATGCTGTTCCAGTGGCCGTGCACGTCGAGCATGCTGAGGTACTTGGACAGCTCGAAGCCGTTGAAGGACGTCGCCGTGTTGACGATGACGTCAAAGGTCATCTTGTGGGGTACCTCCCAGTCGGGCTCGGCCGTCGCGATGAAGCCGTCGGCGCCCATCTTGCGCGCGTCCGCCTCCTTGGCCCGCGTGCGCGAGATGGCCCACACCTCGGCGCCGAGCGCCTTGGCGAACATGACGGCGTAGTGGCCCAGGCCGCCGATGCCCACCACACCCACCTTCTTGCCGGGGCCAGCACCCAGTCGCTTCAGAGGGCTGTAGGCTGTGATGCCGGCGCACAGCATCGGCGCGGCGTCGGAGCTCTTGATCTTGTCGGGGATGGGGTAGACCCTAACAAACAGGTCAGTCTCTCTCTCTCTCTCTCTGCCTATCTCCAAAAGAGCAAGGAAATAGAAGTATGTGGACCTACCAATACTCGTGAATCCTCGTGTGGGAAGAGTACCCTCCCTGGGTCGTGTACCCCGTGTCGAGGTACGGGGCGCCGTACGCATCAATCTGGTGGCGGCAGTACGTCTCGTTCTCGTTCTTGCACTGCTTGCACTCGAGGCACGACCAGACCTGGGCGCCGACGCCGACACGCTGCCCGACCTTGGCCAGGGTGACCTTGGGGCCGACCTTGAGGACCTTGCCGACGACCTCGTGGCCTACGGCCAGCGGGTAGGGGCAGGCGCCCCAGTCGCCGCTGATGGTGTGCTTGTCGCTGGCGCACACGCCGCAGCACTCAATCTGGATGTCGACGTCGAGGTCGCCAAAGGGCCGGGCGGCCCACGAGTTCTTCTCAAACTCGAGCCAGCGATCCTTGCTAGGGGCCTGGAAGCCCGAGAAGTGGTCTGGGTAGGACATGTTGTGTGTTGGGGGAAGCTAATTACAGCTAATGGAACAGAATGTCAAGTATAGGAAGAAGAGAGGGATGAGGAGGAGAAGGTCGAAAGAAAGAGAAGAGGGGAGGGGCTGAAATATTCCCAATCCACTTGTCGACAGCAGGGCGTCTTATACATATGTCGCTAGGAGGGCGTCCGATGTCAAGGTCCAACGTCAATGTCAATGTCAATGTCAAGTCAATGTCAATGTCGCCAATAGGGCGCCTTGGCCTTGGCTACGAGGGACATTTCCCTTGGACTCGGAACCCCCTCTCCCGCTACCAGGTACGAGGACATGTGATGCTGCGCATCGTCTTGCGATGTGGGGGCACGGAGGAGAGAGCCGACTGCTATTTAGTCTCGCATTACCCGCGGGATCATGGCCGACCGACTGACCACCGGACCGATTTCTCTGCTTTCTTTTCGGGGATTACTCCGTATTATCTGGCACTACCTCAATGCACAATGTAAGTCTTTGTCTTCCCATTCAATTGGCTTATCTTGGTCGTCTTTGTATGGTGATCGTTCTTATCTTGTGTTGTTTGCTTGTATGTCTGATATATACAAAGTACCTACCTACTCTGTGATATACAATCATGACCAGACAGACGCATTACCCCTCCTCCCCCTCATCAGTCCCGACGGATACAAGGCCTGCACAGGACACTTTTTATCGGACCCGACCCGACCGAGCAATCCAGACCCACATGGAGCACTTCCCCGGGTTTAGGATGCTGATGGACATGGTCAAGAAACTCGAGACGGAAAAAAAATCATGTCTAGTGGCTTTGTCGATTGGTCTGGATACGAGTCCTGGCCGAAGAATTGATCCGTTCAGAGGGCCGATTGTTCCACCAACCAGCCAACCAGGCTGGAAACGATGCAAGTGATGTGGTTGGTCGGCAGTCGGCAGTCGCATACCAACTCAACTGAGGTCAGCTCAACTGACGGGCAATCTTTTACTCATATAATACTCCGTAGTCTTTCGTACTCGTATGAGGAGAAAAGAAAATGATAAATATTCTCATCCTTTCATGCCACACGCAGGCAGACTGCAGAGCCTGCAGAGCTTGCAGAGTCTGCAGAGCAGAGAAGCAGGCAAGCAAGCATACGAAGTCATGCTCGTAAACAAGCAAGTTGACAGCTGATTGCTCAGCTTCACTGCTTCTTCTTGCCGCTGCCGCTGCCCCGCCCCATACCCACGCCGAGCAGGAAACACACCCGCATGGTGGCACCAGCATACACCCAGGGCACGTTGCCCACGTCGGCGGCATTCCAGGACAGAACGTCGTAGTAGACGCGGGGGCCTAGGGCGCTGACCGAGTACAGGTGGCCCAGGTCGGCGAGAAGCAGAACGGTCAGGACGACGGACCAGACGCGCATGTCGGTGGTGGCACGCAGGACGAGGGCCTCGTTGAGGGCGAAGAAGAGGTACATGTTGGCGAGCTGGGATAGGGCCACGGAAGCTGGTGTGTCGACGGCGGCGGCAGAAGTGCTGCCGGCCGCCCCCAGGAGCTCGAGGTACTCGGCCTGGCGGAAGTGGCTGTAGTAGGCTCCTACCAGGGCGGAGATGGGCTCGATGACGAGAAAGAAGAGCCGGTAGGGGAAGGGAAGGGGGGAGCCGACCTTGCCCTTGGTCTGTGTCTGCGTCTGTGTCGCCATGGCTGCGTATGTGCTTCTGTGTTGTGTCTCTTTTTGGTGTGTACGAGTATGTGTGTGTGTCTCTCGTATGTATGGAGTACGACTTCTCGTATGTACGCCTTGCGTATGTATGTACGAGTGAGGGTCTACGGCTGGAAAGCACAAAGGCATCTGCGGTGCAGGTCAAAATCTGCCGGGCGAGTTACCCTGCAGAATGGTGCAGCTGTGTGGGCACATTCACAGCTCTTTTGGATGGGTTTCGCATCCAATCTTTGCCAAGTACGGACTTGTCACACGGTCCGAGACTGGATGAATGAAACCTGGGGGATGAAACTTTTTTTACGAGACCAGGACGAAGTACTATCAGTAGGCGTAATAATATGCATACAAAAAGTATCTGTAGTACGTACGTACGTACGGAGTACGTGATGCTTGACTCCAGGTCTACACTCTTCACCACCGCCTTTTCGTCCATCAGTCAGTTGGACCAATGACGGAGCGACCACCGACACACTCCCCAAGCCCCCAAGCCCACGGCCCAACCAACCGACGGACGGGTGGCAAACACAGACTAATAAGTACGGAGTACGGAGTACGGCTGCTCTGCACGAGTAATGCGTGAGCAAGCAGCGTACTCGTACGGTTTGACGGTGTACGGCTTGTACGAGCTGTGACACGTCTTGTGCCTTCTTGTCTGCCTGTCTTCTCGCTCGCATCGTGTCGCATGCATCCGTCACTCGCAGTCTCCCGTCTCCCGTCTCCCCTCACTCGCACTTTCCTCACTCTCACTCGCAGTGCCCGCACCGCAGTTCCCTCGTTCGCACTTTCCTCACTTCGTACTTTCCTCACTTTCTGTACTACCTACAGTCGGGCATCGATTGGCAGGACCACGGCCAGACGTCGGACCAATGGGAGGCCAGATAACAGCCCCTGATTCCTCAATCGTCAATTCCCTACAGCGAGCTGTATGCACTGTAATTCCACGGGCCCACCAACTGGGCACTAACTGGACCTAGCAACTGTCGAACCACCGCTGGAAATCAACCCCCAAACCCCCTAATGCCCCCTATCGAAGTAACCCCTAAACGCACCTAGACGCCCCTACAACTCCCCACCTGTGCTTCCCCACGACCCAGTAAAACTTCAATTCCTTCCATCGGCACTTCCGCCTCTACTCATACGCCGGCTCTGCGCTACGCCCTCGACGCCGCTGCAGAGTACTCTAGTAGTACGGAGTATTGCTATGGGCCAAGACTGCCAACCAAGTACTCCGTACTCATAATAATACCTTCGTACTAAAGTAATACTCCGTACGCCATCGGCTCAGATGGCAAATGCCTTGTCCGTCATTCCCGTCGATTTGAGAAAACCTTGTTTTCATCTCGGGTCTCAATCCCGGACATAGCATCATCCTCACCATCTTCTCCTTCCTCCTATTTGACTCCCCTTGTCCTCCTCCTGCTTCTCGACCAGGCTTCCGCTCTTTGTCTCGTCATCTCTTCTCGCCGCTACCTAGAGATACACACACGCCCCCCCCTCCCATTGTCTCCCCTACTACGCCTCTCTTTTTGCCATCCTTGGTCACGACTCTCCAGCTACCAGTCATCACCCCATCGTTTAATCACTCGACTTCCATCACATCTCGACCTCGTTCCTTTTGTCCGTTTTGTCCCGCATCGATCTCCCATCGCAACCGCCGGGCTGCCGTTGCATCGTCATCCGTTCCGCCAGACCTCGACTACTTCTAACCGCCGACAATCACACACCACTCGACCGACCAACACGACTTGTTTCTACGACTTCCTGGGCCCCCCTTCCCCGCCTCATCGACGAAACAACAGACAGAACACAGGCAGCCTTGTTTACTCAAAAAGCTCCTACAACATATAGCATCACAGTCATTTCGCCCTGCCAGGTATGTCTGCCTCGTCTACGCGCGTTCCCCGCCTTCCATCATGATGACAGCCTAAACGGCCGCCATGTGTGGCCAGTGGGTCGATCTGATGGGCGTGGCAGAGCTGCAGCTAACACTGAGACAGTTGAATTTCCTACAAAAACCAATTCTTTCTCCTCTCCTCTTCACCTGGATCCGATCTATTGTCCTTTGGGAAGAAGAAACGAGAAAAAAAAAAGACAGGCCCTTGTTGCTTCTCTTGCGCAAGAGAAGCCATACGACGGCGACAACGACGACAACTACAACGATCGACATACCACAGACATTGCAGCCGAAAACCGCATACTCGGTACTGCAGCCCCGACGATCCCCTAAGCATCACACGCAGCCCGACTTTGGTGGCGGGGGGTCTACCCTCACCCGAAACCGAGCCCATCATGAACGTCAACACACCCGCCGCCCAGCAGTCCAGGGACACGCGCACCAGGAGCTTCAGCATGTCTCTGCTGTGGCGCCGCCCCAAGGCAACGACTCTTGCCGCTGCCCCCCCTTCCCACGCTGTCGACATGGAGGAGCTTCCCCAGCAGCTCCATGATGTGGCTATCGATTGGGACGATGACGATATGGTCGTCGTCGACCACGAGCAGCCGCGTGAGCAGCAGCAGCAGCAGCAGCAGCAGCAGTCTCTACACCCGCAACACCCGCGGCCCCGCGGCCTCAGCCACAGCCCGTCTCCGCAGCAGCAAGAGCAGCAGCACCACCATCCGGGTGGCCTCAAGGGGCGCATCCGGAGGGCCTCGGTGACCCTGCGCAGCATGGTGAATCGCCGCCCATCTTTTGCTGCCAACGAAGTCCTCGGTCTCGCGTCGTCGCGCCACACGACGGCGGCCAGCCGGCCCCTGACCTCTCACCCGGGCTGGAACCGCTCTCGCTCGCCCACACGCCAGGGCTTGATCCGCCCTTCGCGGTCTGCCTACGGCCTCAACCTAACCCACGAGCCCAACGATATGTCGCCGCCGCTGCCCCAAAGCACCCAGTTCTACGGTCCGCGACCTGGTGTCGACGGCGAACCCCCCGTCATCCCGTATAACACAGGTGCTGCTGCCAAGGCCTCGGCCGCCATCCAGAACGAGTATCTCGCTCGCCAGGGCCAGCAGCAGCAGCAGGACCGGTTCCTACACCCCACGACAACTAACGGCGGTGCCAGTGGCGGCAACGGGGCCGGCGCTGACCCTAACGACGACGAGAGCGGCGTGGGTATCGTCGTCAGTGTCCCTGACGAGACCAAGGAGGCGCAGATTAGCCGCCTTGACTTTGTCACCAAGCTGCCCACCGAGCTGGCCATCCACGTGCTGGGTAACCTGGACGCGGCGGCCCTGGCTAAGGCCAGCCTGGTCAACCGCAACTGGCAGAGCGTCGTAAACAACCAGCATGTGTGGAGGGAGTCGTGCCTGCGCGAGACGACAGGCACCTACGCCATGAGCGGGGCTGTGAGGCCCAACGTGGGGCTGGGACTTCCCGGCAGCGCGCCGGGGAGCGACTGGCGGCAGATTTACAGAGTGTCCAAGGAGCTGCAGACGAGATGGAAGCAGGGGAGTGCGAAGCCGGTGTACCTGAATGGACACACGGACAGCATCTACTGTCTGCAGTTTGATGAGTGAGTCCCTCCTGTTCCCTTGTCCAATCTCGGTAAAAGATGCCTTAGTAGAAGAGATGCTAACACATTGCTAGACACAAAATCATCACCGGATCAAGAGATAGGACGATCCGAGTCTGGGATATGCACACGCTCGAGTGCCGGCTGGTGATCGGCCCTCCCGGGCTGGTGCACGGATCGGACATGATCATGGACCACAACGGGACGGCGGTGCACTATGCGGCGGACTCTGACGGACGCAAGACGGCGTCGTCGGTGCCGCGGGCGGTCTCGTTTGACGAGCACCACAACGCGTCAATCCTGTGCCTGCAGTATGACTCGCGGATACTGGCAACGGGGTCGTCAGACTCGACGTGTATCCTGTACGACATGCAGGACGGGTACCGGCCCATCCGGCGGCTGCGGCACCACACGGCGGCGATCCTGGACCTGGCGTTTGATGAGAAGCACATTGTGACGTGCAGCAAGGACATATCCATCTGCGTGTGGGATCGTGAGACGGGGGCGCTGCTGCGGCAGCTGCGGGGCCACACGGGCCCGGTCAACGCGGTGCAGATGCGGGGCAACACGATTGTGTCGTGCTCGGGTGACTTCCGGGTCAAGCTGTGGAATATTGACACTGGCAAGAACATTCGTGAGTTCGTCGGCCACACCAAGGGCCTGGCGTGCTCGCAGTTCAGCGAGGACGGGCGGTACGTGGCCAGCGCGGGCAACGACAAGACGATCCGCATCTGGGACGCCAACACGGGGGAGATGCTGCGGGAGATGCGCGCTCACGACAACCTTGTGCGCAGCCTGCACATTGACAGCGTGAGCGGACGGCTCGTCAGCGGGAGCTACGATACCGACATCAAGGTGTGGGACATGGAGTCGGGGAGGCAGCTTCTCGACTTCCCGCAGTGGCATGCCAGCTGGGTGCTCAGTGCGAAGAGCGACTACCGGAGGATTGTGAGCACGGGGCAGGACCCCAAGATTCTCATCATGGACTTTGGGGCAGATGTTGAGGGTGTTGAGATGTTGGAGAGTAGGGATCCCCATGGAGCCGGGTTCATCTAGACCTTTCTCTTCATCTTGCCCCCCCTTTCTCCCTCCGTCCTCTTTCCCTCCCTCTCTGGAAAAGCTCCCTCTTTCATCCTTTCTCATCTCTACCCTTATCATTTCTATTCTTCCTACTCTCCATTCTTCCTTATTCTTTCTATTATGTTGTTTTCTATTGGTCTGTTCTTTTGTTCTGCATCATTTCTGTGCTTTTAGTCGGGGTTCCTTGGTCTGGAAAATGTCGGACGGCGTCTGTTTCTGTTTCAATCTTTTTGGCATACATATCACATCATCACTCTTTTAGCTTGGCGGTCTTTACTTGATATTTTGGATTTTCTACATATTTAGGGCCTTTGGTCTTTGGTCTCGACATGATCTTTACATGATCTGACATGGTCTTGGCATTGGCATAGGCCTTGACTTGGGTTTCTCATCTTCATTTTTGGTATTACATTGCGCATATTACATAGACTATATTATCACAAGAATGAACATGATGGATCGGATTTACCTTGACGTTCCTTGCTTTACTGTCCAAGTCACACGTGAGAACGAGCGAAAAGAAGGTGACCTCCCCGGCAGGGACCACCGAAGGCATATACCACGTATAATTGAATATGCCTCCGGCGGCCCCTGCCGGGGAGGCTATTCTCGCTTCGCTCGGTGCCTCGGCACGGAGTATTACTTGGAGTCATGTGCTGCGGGCGTAGAGAATCCCTGGGCGGCCGCCAGGTAATACTCGGACATGTGCAGATGTGCAGGGTATATCTAGGTCTGAACGGGATATTATCACAAAGGCTGTGCACCATACCATACTTTGTACGGAGTAGAATGATCGACAACAAGACGGTCACAATCATGCTACCCTTTGATCTACCTTTACTTTAGGCTATAGCACGAGCGCAGCGAGGACAGCCTCCCGGCAGGGCCGCCGGAGGCATATTAAGTATGCTGGAGGCCAAATGCAGCTGGGTGGTGGTGGGTGGTGCAGGGTGGATGGATACAACGTAGTAGATGGATGTGTTGTTACTTTGTGTAGTACATACATGAGTACATGTAAACAAGCCTGGTACAGCGTCAGCAGGGGGGATATATGTGAGTGTAGGTGCGTGTGAGTGTGATTCGGGATGGTGGCAGTCTGCGAGGTGAGTGGACTGATGGTTGGAATTACCAGAGTGTGGTGGCGTCACGGGTTGGGCGGACAGGCAGCATACAAGACAGCAAGACAGGTCAAGGCAAGACAAATCAAGTATCCGTACTCCGTGATGTAGACTCAACTCAACTCAAGGCAGGCATAGCAAGCGAGTCAGGACGAAGCAAAGCAGAGCAGAGCAGGTGCCTGGACGCATTGAAGACGACACCGAAAGGGGCAAGTGGTTTGGTGTGGTGTGGCGTGGTGGGCGTTTCGCCCCCATTTGTGCGAAACAGGGGGATCAAGGGTGGCACTCTGCGTCTGTTCAACCTGGATTATGAACGTGCTGGAAGTACGACCTTAATACTCTGGATTGCACTTTAATGAATAAGGGGGGAAAACACGTTTGTTTGGTTTTGGATAAACTAAACACGACAACGTTGTTTGGTACATACATGTATTATGCGCATCATGTGTTTGGGAATACGGCGTATGGGCTGGACACTGGACGCTGGAGAATATCACCTTTACGGCGAGCACGGAGTACGGAGTATGTGATACAGGCACGGGGACGGGCACGGACGGAGTAAGTAATACTCTTAAATCCTACAGTAGAGATGAACGGCTTGTCCGAGTGCGATGGGAGTCGGGTGCGATGGAGGATTTGGAAGGATGAAAATGTCCGTGTATTTGCCCGATGATAAGAGAGGGATTCGCGATGAGCAGGGTAATTTACATGGGAAGAGATGGTGTGCTAGATTCAAGTTGGAAGTGCAGAGTATTATCATCAGCCGGGTATTAGTAGTAATACTAGTAGCATGTTGCACTAGAAGACGGTGATGGTGATGGCGATGGTGCACAAGATCATGGTGTGGTTCCTGGTGGTTGCTCCCCGCAATGACTGTGGGGTCTAGCGCTATGGCGGTTGGCGGTTGTATGGAAATTGTTGTGATGGTGGTGGTGGTGGTTGCGGTTGTGGTTGTGATTGTGGTGTGGTCTCTTGACGTGGCCTGGTCTACGGAGTATTATCAGTAATACGGCATATGCAGTGGTACACGGGTAAAAGGAAAGTGATGCAGGTCAAGTGATTTGGCTGCCGGTGTCATGGGTCGGTAGTCGTATGCATGGAGACGATTGGTGCAGACTGTAGATGTAACAATGGACCTGAGGAGAGGAGAATCAAGAGTCAAGAGTCCTACTAGTAAAGAGTAAAGAGTAAAGGGCAGAGAGAGATATCGTCAGATGCCGATGGCTGATGATGGGAATGGAGGAAGAAACGTCGGAGGAAAGAGCGAGGGCGAGGGCACCTGCCGCACTGGGAGATTGGACTGGTCACCTAGCGAGGGAAGGAACAATCGAAGCGCTCCTGCTGCTCTTCTCGCAAGGGCAATGCCAATGACGCAACAGTGGATTGATCCTCTGCTCTGCTCTGCTCTGCCACATGCTTCCTTTCTTTCCTTCTTCCTCATATCCTTCTTCTCCCTGTTCTGATTCCTGCTGCCCAGAGCCATTGACTGCGCCCATTCGCCTCTGCAGACTGAAGACGAAACAGCTGAAACTCAGTGACCGACAGTCCGAACATGTGTGCGCGTATATTGCCAGTGACCAGGGTACATTATGGAGTACACAAGCATTCATATATTAATATAGGTACAGATCCATTTGCCAATACCGCGTCGTGGCTGGCTGCCCGTCATCTACTGGCCCGCACGCGCCGTGGCCTGAAACATTGCGAGCGCCAGTTTGGCTGTTCCTCCGCTGCCCTCCGCTGCCTTCCGCTGTACTGGTCTGTACTGGTCTGCCCTGCCGCCATGCTCTGGTATGCGGATAGCAGATGCGACTACTAGAGTACGAGTACGTACTCCCACGATCACAGGGAGTAATATGCCATCATCTCTTTGTCCCTTCAATCTACCCTCATCGACCAATCTGCCATATCTAACAAGATGCCCGTTTAGGTAGGAGAAAATCGATCCAGAATCCTTCCAGCTGCACGACAGTCTGCGCTACTCCGTACTCGTACACGGCCAGCCCAAGGCACAAGGCAAGCATCGTCAGATCCCTGCCCCTGTCTTCTCCACAAACGCTCGGCGCTACGCAGTGAAACTTCAAACAGGGGTCCGCTCTTTATGCCCCGTGAACCACCTCGTCCAATTGTTTCACATTGTTTTGGCCCTGGCTTTGCTGTACATTCTACAGTACTGCAGCCTACAGCTATAGCCTACAGGTACGGAGTACTCCGTAAAGAGGGAGAGCTTCCAACTCTGCTGGTCTGCTTCCACGCATCGGCGCAGATCCATGCCAGCCAACCGCCGCCACCACACGATATCGACTCACCTTGTCCACTCGTCTGTGTACCCGCCTCCTCGGCTGTTACGTAGCACCACCACTTCTGGTACCTGGCAATGGGTCCTGACTCCTGGGAATACTCTACAAGGTATTACTTTGTATGTACTTTGTACAATGCAATCTCAGTACCGAGCAGGACGGAGTACAGAGTAATACCCAATACTCGTACCACGCATCTGCATCTTGCCTCCGGCGGCCCTTGCCGGGGAGGCCATCCTCTCGCCTGGCCCGCGGCAAGGGCATGGCAAGGGCATAGTAATATTCCGTAACAAGTATTACTCTGTATACTCTGTAGTATACTCTTCATGTGTACTCCGTTGTCTGTGTAGAGACGTCGAAACACGATATTAACCCCCTTCCGCCTCGCTTCTCAACACTCGTCCTCCCTCTCTTCTCTCTCTCTTTCTTCAGCCAGCCACTCTTGGACACTCATTTCTCCTTTTCCTTCTCTTTCTCTCTTGTCTGTCTGTCTGTCCGTCTATCCTTCAGCCCTGTTCTCCCCTCGGAAGTCGCTCTCTCTCTCAAGGGTCCCCACCACGTCATAGCCTCTGGTAAGTCTGCGCTGCGCAACTGAGACAAACACCATCGTGACCCGCATTCTGGCTGTCAAATGGTCATACTGGCAGCTATCTGTCCACCCTCTCCCAGGCACTCTTCCCCATCTTTTCCTTTCCCTCTTCTCTTCTGCACAGCCCATGATGGATTGATTACATACAATCCAATCCAATCCAATCCAATCCGTCTTGGGACGTTGATTGCTACACCAGCCTCAGCATCGAATTCTGCCCATCAGATTGCTCCATCGTCCCTTGACCACATCACTCTCCATTCACCTTTACACAATCAGAATGATTCACTCCTCTCATCCACAATTCACCATGCCCGTCCTTTCTCTTCACCTGTCTGCCTCTGCCCAACCTCCTCCGCATCATGTTTGCTCGTCCATGCACTCTGCGTTAAAAAGAGACGACCCGTTCGCCTCCCATGGCCTGACTTTCCCGTCTTGTCCACGCGCACCTACCATCCACATCACCTCGCACATATTACACACACACACACACACACACCATATTGCTTCTCTTGTTCATATGATCCATCCCCGTGATCAGGAAACATTTGCTTCTTTCCTCTCTTGTCCTTATTCACCTTGACAATCCTCTTCTTCATCCATCTATATAATACCTCCTCTATCCTACTACGCCCTTCCATCAGAGTGACCCCAACCACTGACCTCCACAACAGACGACAAGACATCACACTCTTTTTTCCCTGGAGGAACATCCAAGTAGCTGGTCTACAGAAATCACAAAAATGAAGGGCCTCTCCAACATCCTTCTGGCCCTCGGCCTGATGGCCGCCGAGACCCTCGGTGCCGCCACCCCCGTGTCCACCCGTGACGTGTCAGCCTCGGCCGACAGCACGTGGTGGTTCGCCAACATTGAGCGCACGGGCTCTGTGCCGTTCGGCTCCACGGGCTCTGACTACTCGGTCTTCCGCAACGTCAAGGACTTTGGCGCCACAGGTGACGGGTCCACCGACGACACGGCCGCCATCAACAAGGCCATCACGGCCGGCGGCAACCGCTGCGGCGAGAACTGCGACTCGTCGACGACGACCCCCGCGCTCGTCTACTTCCCGCCGGGCACCTACATGGTGTCGGCCCCCCTGGTGCAGTACTACTACACGCACATGGTGGGCGATCTGAGCGACGTGCCGACCATCAAGGCGACGGCCGACTTTGAGGGCATGGCCGTCATCGACGCCAACCCGTACGAGGGCGAGTCCAACTGGTTCACCAACCAGAACAACTTCTTCCGCCAGATCCGCAACTTCAAGATCGACCTTACGGGCATGCCCATGACCAAGGGCGCGGGCATCCACTGGCAGGTGGCGCAGGCCACATCGCTGCAGAACATTGTGTTCAACATGGTGCAGGACTCGAGCGCCGACAACGCGCAGCAGGGCATCTTCATGGAGAACGGCTCGGGCGGCTTCATGACGGACATTGTCTTCAACGGCGGCAACTACGGCGCCTTCTTCGGCAGCCAGCAGTTCACCGCCCGCAACCTGACCTTCAACGGCTGCAAGACGGCCATCTACCAGGTCTGGAACTGGGTCTGGAACTACCACGGCCTGACCATTGACAACTGCGGCGCCGGTCTCAACCTGACCTCGGGCGACGGCAGCTCGCAGAATGTCGGCTCCGTCATCGTCCAGGACGCCAAGTTCAGCAACACGCCCATCGGCATCCTGTCGCTGTACGACCCGGAGCAGACGGGATCCAACGGCACCGTCATCCTCGACAACGTCGACTTCTCCGACGGCGTGCCCATCGCCGTCCAGAACTTTGGCACCGGCAAGACGGTCCTCGAGGGCAACCAGAAGGTGGCCTCGTGGATCCAGGGCCGCTCGTACTCTGGCGCGACGGGCACCGCCGTGCAGGCCGTGCACTCGGCCGCACCCAGCAAGCCGGCGGCGCTGCTCGACGACACGGGTCGCTTCTTCGCGCGCAGCAAGCCGCAGTACGCCGACGTGCCGGCAACCAAGTTCATCAGCGTCAAGACCAACGGCGCCAAGGGCGACGGGTCGACGGACGACACGGCGGCCATCCAGACCACGTTTGACAACCTCAAGGCCGACGAGGTGGCCTACTTCCCGCACGGCGCCTACATCGTGACCGACACGGTCAACGTCCCCGCGGGCGTGCGCGTGGTGGGCGAGATCTGGCCGCTGATCATGGCGGGTGGCGACAAGAACTTTAAGGACCAGGCGAACCCGAAGCCCGTGTTCAAGGTCGGCAAGGCGGGCGACAAGGGCATCGTGGAGATGTCGGACCTGATGATCGAGACGCAGGGCCCGCAGCCGGGCGCCATCTTGATGGAGTGGAACGTCGAGGGCACGGACAAGGGCTCCACCGGCCTGTGGGACGTGCACTTCCGCATCGGCGGATCGGCCGGCACGGAGCTGCAGTCGGACAAGTGCGCCAAGAACCCCAACTCCACCACAGTCGCGGACCCGGAGTGCGAGGGTGCCTTCCTGCTTCTGCACGTAACCAACTCGTCGACCATCTACCTGGAGAACACGTGGCTGTGGGTGTCGGACCACGAGCTGGACCTGGCGGACCACAACCAGATCAACATCTACAACGGGCGCGGCCTCCTGCTGGAGTCGACCAAGGGCGCGTGGCTGTACGGCACGGCCTCGGAGCACAGCGTGCTGTACAACTACCACCTCCAGGCGGCCCAGAACGTCTACATGACCGTCATCCAGACCGAGACGGCCTACTTCCAGAGCAACCCGGACGCCAACACGCCCTTCAAGGTCAACGCCGACTACTACGACCCGGACTTTTCCTCGTACTGCGGCGACTCCAAGACGTGCCCCAAGACGTGGGGCCTGCGCATCCACGACTCGTCCGACATCTTCTTCTACGGCGGCGGCATGTACTCCTTCTTCGAGAACTACGACCAGGACTGCCTCGACACCGAGGACTGCCAGGTCCACATGGTCGACATCCAGAACAGCCCGGACATTGGGCTCTACGGCGTCAGCACAAAGGCCAGCGAGAACGTCATCTCCAAGGGTGGCGAGGGCATCGTCAAGGTCAAGGACAACACCAACATGTTTTGCGCCACGCTGGCCTACTTCCAGTCGGCGTAGACCACTCCTGTCTTTTCTTCTCTTAGTCCTGTCTTCTTCTTTTCTTCTTCTTTGATCCGTTCTTGATGATACGATCTGTTTGGTTTGGTTTGGTTTGGTTTGGTTGCACGCGGGTGCAGATGATGTCATGATCTGGGGTCTTGGGGGCTTGTATATATCCCATTGCTTCATCGTATAAATACACGGCATACTTGCATACTCTGGTCTTTGTGATTCGTGATTCGCGATTTGTGCTTGGTGAACTGCATCGTGAGTTTCGTTTGACAGTCTTGTAGGGTATTCCGCTGTGTTGTCTTTGCAGTTGTACGGTACGGCGTACAGTACAATCCAATGGTGCGCTTCTGTGTCCATGCGACGTGATCTACACACAGTGTGTACGAAGGGTCCTCACAGCGAGCGAAGCGAGAACGGCCTCCCCGGCAGGGGCCGCCGGAGGCACAGCACCAGCAGCAGTGGGATGAGTAGAAAGCAGGGCAATTCAACTACCCTGAAGTAAAATGGACATGGACGAGTGAATGGATTCTAGTAAAGGGCACTGGGAAAAGTCGCCTCGACGCCCTTGCGCCCGTCCATGCGTTTCAATGCACCTTCCTTTGTTGCCTCCTTCCGCGTTTGGCCATGTAGCTGCAGGGTGTGCGGGGGACCCCTCTGACCGACGCCAAAATCCGATGACTGACGTCACAATGAGCCGGACTGGACTATGCCGTGGAAAGGCAAGCCATCATTAGGAAAGAGAATAGGAAAGTTCATACGCCGCCGTGTAGGTAGCACTGAAGATTGGCATATGCATATAGGTCCAACTATAGAAGAAACGTGTACGGAGTAATTGTCTGCCGTGTGGTGCGTGACATCCTTGGCGTTGCAGGAGATGGATATTATTACTCTTCCTTTGAGTTAGTACGAAGGGCTCCCATAAGTACGACTGGCTTGCCAGTTGCCACTACTCTTGCTACCAGACGGTTTCACTACCCTAATAGACTTTTATAGCTTGGAATGGGATATTGGCGTTGTGAGCGTTTGGCGTATAGTTGGGCTAGCGAAGGCTGCACGCAATAATATGACAGAGTTGTCACCGATATAGAATATCCCTATTCGAAGACCCGGCGTTCAACACTGCCCCTTGAATATCAAAGGCTCCTAGACATGTTAGTTTGCTGTTTCCACCTCCACCAGATCAATTAGATGTCTTGACTTTTTTTTTTTTTAGAACTTGTAGAGTTACAACCGGCTGTCGTACGATTTGGCAGACAACTTCCCCTCTTCCAGCCTGCACGGACGAGAAGATGCAACCAAGGCAATACCGATATTCGCATCCGGGCACACACACACACACACACACACACTAGAATGCCCCTAGTAGAAAAGGGATACGTAAGATCGGCGTTGAGGCGTGCATGTCGACTGATAAAAATGCCATCTGCGTCAATGCGAAATCGAAGAAATAAAGGACGGAACATGCATGTACCTGTCTGTAGGTTGACTTGACGGTTGTGCGAATAGGGGGACGACTATATTCGCAGCCTGGCGCGCCACCATACCGAAACTGGCTTCCAACACGTGCCCGAGCGACTTCCCTGGTGAGCCTGACACTTTTTTTCTGCTCGGAAACCCGCATAGTGGCACGGAGTGGCCTAGGAATCAATAGGACCAGGTAGGATCGATGTGACGCGACCGGAGCCGTGGCGTTGTGCGATTAGGGATACTACTCGTCGAGATATTTAGATACATGGAATTTTCGCGTGCTTTGCCGTGAGGATGGAGGGGTCTTGGGGTCCTCTCTTCAGGCTTCAGGAGACCTCTGAAGCCGTACCACGCTGACTCACATGGGAGGCGAGAAAGGGACAAACAAGCCTCCCAAGGTCGAAAGACGACAAAAAGAATGGAGAAGCAGACGCGGGGTGATGATGATGACGATGGAAGACAGATGATGTCCCGTCTGGCCTATGGAATCGCAATAGAGGGAATCATTTCTGAGGCAGGCACGTCCCGGTGCGTACTTACTGCCACACCTTCCCTCTCTTCCACCTCTTTGCCTTCTCGCGGGGGAAAGAAAAAAAGAGGGCCACTCTCCTCTACAGACTTTGGTTGCCAGACTGGCTATTTATTTCTTCAGTCCTCTTTTGTCTCTAATACCCCGTAATAATACACGAGAGAGGGAGACGAGTTGTGGCGGTACGTGCTTCGCGGGGTCGGGGTCGACCTGTATTTCATATCCATTGCCCCCCGGAGCGCCCTGGAGATTCTCTCGTCGGGCTACGAGGTACGAAAGAACAGAGCAATATTACTGGCGACAGGCTGGCGGCTTCTTCTGCCCTTTATTTGTTGCCCACAATCTGCCATGTATGTTTCCCTCTTGTTGCCTAATTGATCTATCGCGTGCATGAGAAAATACGCCGTCCTCGTAGTAGTGCGAGTGGATGGATACACAGCTGGCAGACACGACCGTTTCATTCGATTCAGCTTTCTACTTCCCATATGATAGTCTCTACAGAGGCTGCAAGTGGAATCATTCGGGCTGGCGTCGGCGTCAGCGGCTCACCACCTTCGCCACCGTTCTGCTTGTAACACCCTGCCTGCGGTGGCATACATCACGGATGGGCTCGCGCTCGGCGGGAGGGCGATTTGGGAGTCAATGCTGTCCCCCCCCGCCAAGATTCCGTAGGCTAGCCGGGGGATTGTCGTCTTTATTCTTCATTCTTCATTTATGCCCCACCCTCGGAGCACCGTGGACGCTCGCTTTCCAGCTCTGTGGTTATCTGTTGGCCTTTCGAGCCTGCTCGCACCTTTTCTAGTCCCTTGGTGAAAAGTGAACCCACCGGTGGTGCGCTCTACTACTTCCGACTATCACTCCGCACTCCGTACTAGTAGGTCATTTCACAGTTTCACGGTACGAGAACCGGAGGCATGACATTTGGAAACCAGATTGTCGCGCAACTCGCTCGCCTGCAACGGAATTGTACGAGGATTTCTCCGCAAACTTGGTGCAGTTTGTAAACACGGACGGACATTGGCGAATCAGACGGTAGATATACAGCGGAGCTTCCTCCGTGGGCAGCAGGCAATGGCCGCTGGTGTTTATTATGCGTGTGGCGTTGCGCTGCGTGCGGACGCATCTGGGTCGTGGGGTCGTCGGGCAGTTGGCAGGGTCTGTCCGTCTTCCTGTCTTTAATCCCTCCGAGGTATTAATGCGGTACATGTACGTAGAGCATCCGGGAACTTTCCCGCCGCATCAGCGCACTCGCACTTACGCTTACCCTTCCACTTTTTGCTGCATGGCACTGCGAGGTCTGTCCGGGATCCAGCGCGCGAGTGTTATGGTAGAACTTCTACGTTCTCTAAGGACCCGTTGTTTGAGAGGACGGATGCTAGTCCCTCGCGCCCCCCCCC
>FYEU01000312.1:830238-841205 GCA_900188575.1 Geosmithia putterillii | reverse complement strand
CCCCCCCCTCCCCTCCCCGCCCTTCGTACCTCGCCTTCTTTTCTAACCTGCCTGGGTGGAACCGACAGACCACTATTAGAACACTACGGAATATATCTCGGATTCATAGAGCCATGCCCAACGGTCGTACCGTCTTCAAGGCCTGTCGGGCCTGCCGTCGAAAGCGTGCTAGGGTGAGTGCATCTTGTTCCTGTCGTCGTCGACGCCTTCATCGCCCTCATCACCATCTTCGTACTGCCCTTTCCAGGCACCCTCGCATGCCAGATACTGGTGCATCAACCCTTGGGCTGGTGGTTTGCTGTGTATTAATACGCATAAGGACGGGTACCCTGCTCGATCGGGCCGGGGCCTCTGCCGCTCTTTACCACGTCCCGCTAGCTGTCACACACACACACACACACACACAAGTCCACACGCTTCAACCCCTCTGGGCTTCTTATACATCTCTCCATCCAGGGCCATCCCCTGGGCTGTCCCTAGCCCGTCCCCTCCCCACTTACTCCTTCCTTTCCATAGCCACCATCTTCTATCCCTCAACTTGCCCTCTCCTCATTTCTGTCTCTCCTGCATCTACCCTCTCCTGCTCACATGTCTCTCCCGTTGACATCTCATACACTCAGTCTTCTCGCTAACATGGCCGTGGCTCACAGTGTGAGGGTGAACAGCCCTGCCAGCGCTGCAACCAGTGGAACATTGAGTGCGTCTACGACCAGCGTTCTGGCGAGACCAAGGAGAGGCTTCGCAGCGAGAGGTCCGAGTTGCAGCGTCACGAAAAGGCTACGGCCGCCGTTCTCGAGGCCCTGGCATCGGGCGAGAACATTGGCCCACTCCTTGAGAGACTGTGGAACAACGAGCCCATAACCGACATTGCTCAGAGGATCTTGTCTCCTAGTCGAGGGAGAGTCCGTAACTCCCAGACAAAACTACAGATCACCCAGCCTTCAACGGACGACACCTCCTCCCACGATGCCGTGCCCTCGTCCTCGGAAGCGCCCGCCATGCAGCGTCAGGCATCCGATGCTTCCCGCTCCGCTTCCCGCTCCGCCTCTGCTTCTGCTCCCGCGTCCGCCCCACCGCCTACATCAGACGCCCGCCTCGCACCGCCCGAAGTGCCAGCAACTTCAGACGATGGATCTGACGGCTCCTTCCTCTCAGGAAGCCTGTATTCGTCCGTCGTCCCGAGGAACGCACGCAGTCTGTCTGGCGGCTCGAGCAGCTACGCCTTTAGCGAACCCAGCCGCTTCTCAATCGGTGACCCTGTCGGCCCTCCCGTGTCTGGCGCCGGCATCACTCAGTCGCCTGGAGACATGCTCGTGCTACCACAGAATCTCGCTCGCAACCTGATTGAGGCCTTCTTCTCCAAACAACACGTCCCCTTTCCCATCATCAAGCGCGAGCTCTTCATGCACGACTTCACCTCGGGAGCCCACACTTACTGCTCCACGGCCCTCGTACGATCGATTTGCTGCCTCGCTTGCCGCCTCGAGACTGACTACGGTCACCGCGAATCCTACTACACTGGCCTAGCCGCCACCCTCTTCAACGAGGCCACATCGCTCCTCCGGTCCAGCCCTCACCACTACTCCCTGCCCGACGTCAAGGCCCTCGGCCTTCTGTCCCTCTACCAGCTTGGTCTCGGTGAGTACCTTGACGCCAGGATGCTGGCCGAGGAGAGTGTACGACGCATCGATCTGCATCACCGACGATCAAGCAACACGCGAACAAACGACGCCTCGTATCAGTCAACTCGAGCCAACGCATTGTTTGGCACAATCTCCCTGGCTAGGTATGCCATTCTTGCACGAGTGGCTTCTCTCCCCACCCGAGAATGCACATCTGTATACAAGCAGCTAATTAACTCCCCGTGTTACAGGATGGTTCGCTTGGCAACAGACTGCTTCTTTGGATCCGGACAGGTCCTGGAGAATGACGGAGAGACATTCTTCAGCATCGTCAGCCCCAACCAGACATCCACCGTCGACGTGCATGTCGAGCAACGTGAGAAACAGGCGCCGCTGACCCACCTACCCTGCACATTGGCTAACCCAAGAGGCTCCTTATAGTCCTGAGCGTCCCGAGCCTGATCCACACCAAATGGGGCTCGCAAAAGATGCCGTCCACCATGCTCCAGCTGACGGATTGGGTCTACTGCTTCTCCAGACGCCTACATGCCATGGATGGCAATAAGATTCCAAACTACCTGCGTGACACGTACCTGGCCTGCCTGTCATGGTACGACTCAACATTGGGCAGCGTCGGTAGTGATGGAGAGCCCCCGAGTCCCTTTGTCCAGTAAGCCCCGAGCCTCTGCCACATATTCATGCCCGGGTCTACCCTTCATAAGAACAGCAAGCGGCTGTAACCTTCCGGGGGCATGTTTTCGCCCTGAAGCTGAGAATCTGTTACTGACAATTCCACACAGCCTATTCTATCACTTTTGCCTACTCGTCCTCTTCCGCCCAGTTTGCAACATGCGCTATTCAGACTCAGACATCTCGGCCGTAGATATCTGCATCGAGTCCATCGAGGCTCTTCTGACGTTGGCAAAATTGTGTCATGAGATGGGAGAGCAAAAGTTCTCTAGTTTCGTCCCCGTCTTCATCCACCTCGGCGGCCTGACTGCCCTCGATATCACCAGCCACAGCGCCCAGACTGCCAAGGAAGCCACGCTGAGCGAGGAGAGGACCAAGATTGGCTTGTCTCTCACAGAGAGGGCCATTGATCTCCTTCTCGTCCTGGGAGAGGTCTATCCATCAGCCCAGAGATGCAGGAGACATCTCCAGGAGGAGCTGCGCCATAAGGAGAAGGTGGTGCGAGGCGAGGTGGGGGCCGAGCTTACCACACGCCAGGCGGGGAGCCGCGGAAAGACACCGATGCTACGCAGCAGCTCTCATCCTTCTGGTCTACGCTAAGAAGCCATCGCCCGATAGACGACTATTCCACAAGAACAAAAAAAAAAGCAAGGGAAAGAAGGCGACAGATCAAGAAGAGGGCCGTTGTCCAATGACCCTGGCTTGCGAAGCGTGCTTACTTTGCATCCCACCCTCAGCGTTGCCGTCCAACCGCCGCTACGGAAGAGGTCACTCTATTCAAACTACTCGCCTCGCCACTGCAACTTATCCCCCGCTCGCTGCAGGCTCGGTTCCGGTGGCATCGATAGGCGATGCGTTTTTTTTTCCTTAATTTTTGGTCAAAGGACCCAACGAGGACATTTTGTGTCGCCGGGTATACTCCGTACAGCTCGGGTATATAGCTCGATCGTGCATCTCGGGGGCGGGAGAAAAAAACGGCACAAATGCGGGTGACAGCAGACAGGAAACCCACCTGGAGTATCACCCACACGACAGCGCCAATCACATCGAAATCGTGTCGAGCCATGTTGGACAGCACACAGAAGCGTATGCTGCACCGGTAGGCCGACGGAAATAATTTTTGCCACAAGCTTTGAAGCGTCCCGCTGTTACACAAATCTAGTCGATCTAGTCGCCCTGCGGTCTCAATGGTCCACGCGCCGTGGATTCTTGAGAGGCGCAGACGCCTCCTGTTTACAGGTCACAAAGATCCCATCATCCAAGGCTCGCTGTTGTGACGAGGTGGCAACGGTGATGAGGTGACGCGTGACGAGTGATGACAGCGACGGCGGCAACGACATCGGCGGCAACAGCATCTGCGACGACGACTGCGACGACGACGACTGCGGCAACTGTGAGACAGAACACGGCGACGAACGCCATGCCAAGGTGGCAAGGAAGGAGTCAATGATGTTTGCTCCGGTCGAATCGTGGGCCTCGGCGGGACTGGCACTTGATCCTATTGGCGGGACCATGGCGGAGGATAAGGTTCTTCCAATGAGCGCGGCTCTCCTGAGAAGGGGTCCTCGTACCTGTACGGAGTACATTGCCACTACTTGGTACGTGGATGACACAGGCCCCATGGGGCCTGCGCCCGGGCTGCTGGTGGCTAGGGCACTTGGGCACGCAACCCACAGCGATTCACACCCTCGGTGTATGTGTCCGCAGCCAACGAGGCGCCCAGACAGACCCCCAGAGCATGGGCATGGGCATTGGCAGCGGGACGAGACTGCGGGTCTCGTGCTCATGGTAGGGCGAAACGTGACGATGTTTGCCGTTGCCAGTTGGTACCAACTTGATAAAGGCCGGACATAGGCCGATCGCCAGCCCCCACACAGATGCACCAACTATGCACTATTCCGGCAGCAGTGCTTTGTGCGACGTCGTGACGACAACCACAAAAAGGACGACGACGACGACTGCAGCTGCAGCGATGGTGCTGGAAAGGATATGGCCAAATGGCATATGCCAGTACATTACACAGCGCGATATGGCTCATGTATCTGGCTGGCCACGTTCAGCTTCCTGGGAAGCAAAGACCGCGCACGGTTAAGCCCCGCCACCCTTGCCACATGTGAGAGCCCCAGGGATCTTACCGAACGTCGGGAGGCTGATTTTCTCCTCCGGAACATGGATGGAGCAAACGGCGGTGGGGTCGATGGCTCTCGGTGAAGAATTGATGGAGGGGCTGGGGGGTTGAGGGGAAGAGTTGGAGGGGGGAGGCATCAGATTGGAACAAGTTGCAAGGACTTGAATGGCAGGCGATGATGCAGTATTGCCACATCACAACCCTACACAAGGATATGCAAGATTCCCAGTTGGAAGAAGTTACTGAATCACGTTGGCACTCGACGATTGTTCCATTTTGCTTTCTTTTTTCCCTCCTTTTGTTCTTCTTCCGTCTGCACGCACAGGCTACTGCTGCGGACATCAAGTGAGCTGATGGACCCCGGACGAGACCAATGATGTAGGAATATCGAACCCTGGCAATGCTGGCAATCGGCCCCCGACACTGAGTGTGCGCGTTTCGTTGTTACAGCTGCCCGAAATCCTTACTAAGGTGCTCTAGCGCAGGCGCACTCGCACACGCGACGCACCCGTTGGCACCCTTGGCACCACACAGGTACCACCTCACAAGCACGACAAGGGCAATCAGCACCTGCGGACCCAGCGCCACACCGATTGTGGTCTAGCCTGATATGCCTACAGGTCCAGCGCACAGGTGCGTGCGTGCGTGCGTACGTGCGTACGTGCGTGCGCGGGTGTGCGGGTGTGCGGGTGTGCGGGTGCGCGCGTGTGTGTGTGTACGCTGCACTTTGTGTTCTGCACGGAGACTCGTACAGAGGGCAGAGTACCGAGTGCTATTGCAGAGCATTGCTAGTCCTATGGGCAGGTACTCCGTACAGACGGGAGTATTCGTACAGGAGTGTACAGAGGTTGAGAGGCAAAGGATGGAGCACTACGGAGTTTTACTACCGGGTGGCCACGGTCAGTGCTCCATATTATTACCAGCAGGACTGCGAGTTCGTATTATTACTGCGAGTGCCGCCGCGACGCCACGAGCCCTATAGGGACGACCCGAGTACGGCCGCGACTACGACGGTGGGAATTTCTACAAAGTACGGAGCATTGGCATTTCTAGTACAGCAGTACCATCACGGAGTCTGGGATTCGGGACTTGACGATTTGACGGGAATGCTGTATTGCTGCAATGAGCGCAGCGATGGAGGTATTGCTGCAGGCAGTCAAGAGTCAAGCAGTATTATGGACGGATTACTACCTCAGAGTGCGGCTAGCATTAGTCTGCAGCGGGTATACGGCGGGCGCGGCGGCGGTGGGTAAAGGCGGTATCGGTATTGGGCAAGGCCAAGTACGGACCTGGAGTGAAGTGCTGGCTGCTCTGCTCCTGCCGTTGCTTGCCGCTGCCCGTTTTGCCCGTTTTGCTGCTGCTCGCGATTGCCACTGACTGCTGTGGCTTGCTGCTGGTGTTTGCACCTGCCGCCGCGCATAACTTTTTGTATTCATCAATAGTAGTACTGGATATTGCACTACTACAGTACTTAGTACTATTGCCTACTTCGTGCTGTAGACGGCATCTTGACCACTCCTCCCTCTTCCCACTCCCTCTACCCTACCTTCATCTCATCTCCATCTCTCGATACAAAACACCCTTTGTCCCTCTCTACCCCTCCCCCCCGGATCCATCTCTTCCATGTATTGCTTCCGGCCAACCATCCTGTGCCACTTCACAGCTGTGGAACTTTAGTCTTTACGAGAGCTCCCTCCCCCTCTTCCCCCATCACCACCTCGCCCCACTACCCCCGCCCCTTCCCTACCGGACACCGAGCATCATCACCAGCATCAACTCAGCACACCAGAATGTCTTCTGAACCGCCACCTCCAGGCGGCGGTGCCAATTATCGCCCACCTCGCCGTGCTCTCCCGCACATCCTTCCCGCCGTCCCCGATGAATCCTCATCCTCGTCGAGGTCGTCGGGAAGATCTTTTGGCCACAAGGGACCGCCTGATACGCAATCATCCACCCCCGTCTACCCTCGGACCTCTGTCACGAGAGTGGCCTGCGATGCCTGCCGAAGGCGAAGAACAAAAGTACACATGCACACATACATCAACCTACCACAGCCCCAAGAGAGAGAGAAATATGAGAAAAAGAAGACAAAAACAAAAGAAAATCCCCCCGACCATTCTACATATTCACCCCCAGCCCCCCTCCCCCGTTGACAATCTTATTGGACGATTACTTCTTTCCATTGCCTTTGGCAAAGTCAGATGATCCGCAATAACCTTGGAAGAGGACAACGGGGAAGGTGAGGCAGAAGAGATGCCAACAATTCGTATGGACCCAATCAGATACTGAAGTGCTGACCAGTTTTGTCCCTCGTCGTTCTAGTGCAGTGGTGACCGACCTAGTTGTGCGGCATGCATCAATTACCACTCGTCTTGCAACTACTCGTCAGCGACACCGTCCGAGACCAACTCGCAGGCCCTCAAGCGGAGGTACGACGAGGTCCAGGTTGAACGGGACCTGTACAAGGACTTGTACGATTGCCTCTCCGCTGTGTCGGATAGCAGAGCTCTCGACGTGCTGCGTCGCATCCGCACCCGCACCAACCCGGCCGCCATCCTGATTCATATCCAGAGTGGCGGCGGCCTTCCTCGCCATTCGCTCGTCCTCGAGTCGCAGCTACGATACGACTTTCCATACCGAAACGCCATGCCCCGTGCCATCGAGCGATCCAACAATGCCTACCTCGACTCGGTCCTCTGGCAGATCTCTCAGGCCGTCGATCGCATCCCCCACCGTGGCAACGAGGCCCTGAGGGAGCAGTGGCAGCCCCAGCTCAAACTACTCGCCATGCAGCACTCCCCCGCATATCTGAACCCCTACCACACGGCCCGCCACATCGACCCGCGCTTGTCTCATGTCGACGTCACCAGGTGGACATCCGTCATCAGCGACAATGACCTCTTTGCCTCCCTCCTCACCTCCTACCTCCTTTACGAATATCCTTCGTCGGCAGTCTTTCAAAAAGACATCTTCCTCGGGGCAATAGTCAATGGGGACGAGCGCTTCTGCTCACCCTTGCTGGTAAATACTGTATTAGCCAAGGCTTGTGTATGTGCCGCCCCCCCCCTCTCGTTTCTTGTCCCTTCTTCCATACTATCCAATATCTGGCCTATGAAAATGCAAGGCTGGTGCTGCATCAACAGACTGGTTTGTTTCTGACTATTCTTAAATCAATACAGCACTGTTGTCCCGACATAATCGAGAGCCGAAAGTACTGGGATCCTGTCAATCTATCGTACAGCTTCCTGGCAGAGGCGAAGCGTCTCTGGGAGCTCGAGGGCGATGACGCTACACTCATCGCTGCCGAGACAGCTATGCTCCTGTACACAATCTACGTGCACAACGGGTTGGACAGGATTGGAGTCAAGTACATGAAACGCGGCATTGAAATCGGGCGTAAGATCGACCTCTTCAACGCCAGGCCGCCGTCTATGGATCAGACTATGAGCCAGGCCATGGACTTTTTGTCATGGTGCATCTACCGTTGGTCATCGTGCGTCCCCCCCCTCCCCCCCTTGAAGTGAACACGGGCGCGCAATGTCAGGCCTGCTCTTCCCCAGCCCGACGTCCCGGCCGGCGCCATTGAATATTTGTATCGTGGGACGTGACCCCGAGGCTGACATGGGTCCATCCATGCAGAATCCACAGCTACTACTTTCAGAGCCCACCACTGGTCGATACGGTACCCAATGTTGTGCTCCCGGATCCGGAAAAGACCCCAACGTGGTATGGCGACTTTTACCTGTTATACCCCCTCAGCGACACCCCCTTTTCCACCTACCACGGATACCTGTTCAAGACCCTATCGGACCTCAGGGTCATCGTGACCGCCATCTCCAAGACAGCCTTCTCCCACGATGGTCCGCCTTCCCTACGGGCTGATGAGTACCTGATGTTTCTCAAAAGGCTGGAACAGTGGTTTGGGACACTGCCAACACCCCTGACGGCCAGGTACATTGTATGGCCCGCACAGCTGACGATGCAGTACGTGATATACCCTCCTCTCTCGTCCTTTTTCTTTTTTCGTCCTTTATCAGCTCACTTGCCCCCCCTTCCCCATGGACCTATCCGTATGCTGCAGAGATGGATGTATTTGCTTGTCCCATGCATGCACGTCGTTGGCTACCAGTCCGGTTGGCTGACCCGACGAGCCCATCCAAACTCTGCTTGTCCTCTCTTCCCCCTTCGTACACTGCTATTATTTTGTTGGGCCGGTGTGGCCGACACGAGTTCTTGAGACACGTACGTCAACAGGGCTGGTACTAATACGTCAACACGCGTACCAGCATGGAGTACTTTTTTATACTCGTAACTCTGTCGGACATGACCATCACAGAAGGTCCAGCATCGGCCTCATCGTCCGAAAGGTCTCATATACTGGAGGCGGCGCGCAACAAGGCCATAGAGACACTGCCCGCGGCCCTTTTGCATCTCGAGACTCTGGTCCGGCTGTACTACATCCGGCACGCGTTTGAACTTTGCGACCCGCATCTGATACAGATTTTCAACACATTGATCCAGCATGTAATGCTGTCGAGGGTCGGTGGAAGGGGCCCCGCCAAGGGCACGATGGTGGGGGGCGCAGGCGAGGGGGCCGTCACTTTTCCTGGCGGCGCAGGTATGCTATTTGATCCCTCAGACGCTGAGAACCACGCCAATTCCCTTCTGGTCTTGTGCTTCAAGGGCCTCTCGGACCAGGGACATCACTTTTATCTCGCGTCCGTCATCTGCAAGCTCCTCCTGGAGCGTCAGACGCCGGCTGACAAGGCGCTTGTGGCACCCTATGTACAGGAGGATATTCTCGGCTATAAAGACGAGCCTATAGGGTCGACAGTCCTGTCCGACTATCCGCTCTACATGGGCGGTGGGGATGACCCGAATAACACGCGGCTACAGGGCTTGTGCAAGAGGTAAAGGCCGCTACTGTCGACTATACTATATCATGATGCAATGGTATATACAGGGTATACAGGATGTACACGATGCACATGATATATGCAGGATACAGAGGATATACAAGACGGAGTGGGAGTTGAGACTTGACCTGTATAACGGCAGTCCAGCTATAAACTACAGAACCATTGATGATTGGGTCCCTACTTTGCCTATACCTGCCTCTGCTGTATGCCTGCCATCGAGGAGCCCCTACCGAGAGACTCATCACCTTGCTCGCTGCAATGACTGCAGTCTCCTGCTCGCTACCATGCACTTGCACGAGTTTGGACATGGCACATGGATACCTGACTAGTAGTTTTGTGACTGAGGATTCGTCTGTCCCTCGCCGCTTGGCTCGCAAGTCATACGATTGTCTGTTTTCTCCATCTCCTTTCTTGGTCCGATCTCCTGTCCCATGGCGCAATTGAACCGATCGCGCCCCTCCGCGGTCTGTGGAGTCACATCACATGGCATGGTAGAGTCGAGATCCTTGGCCGCTGGTCACATCACATCAGGGTGTCTTGGTGCTTTGTCCCTCAGTCTACTCTGTGCACGTCCGTCCTCGTGTGCTCCTCTGACGGAGCATGAGGCCCGTTGACCAACAGACCCTAATAGCGCGACCAGCACGACGACGACGACCAACAAGCCAGCAAATGACCCGCAGTTCAGCGTGAATCCAAGGCCCGGCGCTGTCTCCTTGTGCCCCCCCCCCCTTGGTTCCCCCCTCCCGGGATCCGCTGCTGGCTCCGCCATTCAGAGGTGCACGACACCCACACACTGCACTACATGGGCTGCACGTCAGCGGGGTCCCCAGCCCCGGGTTGCAGAGGCGACGGATCCAGGGATTCCCAGATTCCAGGCTAATAAGGGTTTTTTTTCCAAGGAAGAACAAGAAAGAAGGGATCAAGAAAAAAGCAACGACCCAACCCAGAAAAATAGTGGATAGGGTAAACGCAAATGCGTGGGTACAACCTCCTACTAGTAGTAGTATTGGTCACAGAAGACCTGCATGGGACATGGGACATGGGCTTACCAGCTGGGGGCTTGTTGTCTACGGTCGTACAAAGGGGGGGACCCCGGCACTTGGAAAGCTGCTGCTGCGGGCTGGGTAATACCGAGTCAGTCAGTGGTCTGACCTGGCCTGTCTTGACGGTCCGGGCCACCGTCCGGTGAGCAACCAACCAACCAGCCAACCAGCCAGCCAACCACGGACATTGGTCCGCGGGGATGTGCACCGCACCGCGCACATACCGCGCGCAACGTCACAGATCGGAAGACGTCGACGAGCGGAGGGGGCACTTGGGACGGATAGGAATCTCGCCGGGGGACTCCGTACAGACGTAAGTAGTAGTGGGTGGCGCCCCGCGCGCACACGTCCACGGGCCCACGCGTCTCCTCGGACGTTACAAGTACTTACACCGTCCAGCGGCGGAGTGGATAACAGACAGGGTCAGGGCAAGGACAGGACTGTCAGATGGGAATGGGGATGGGGATGGGGTGGAACCATGGACCGCCCCGTCGGCCGCCGCATCGCACTGCAAGTGCAAGTGTAAGTGCACGGTCTTGTTTGCTACTGCTGCCGCCAGTTGCCC
>FYEU01000312.1:749832-830192 GCA_900188575.1 Geosmithia putterillii | reverse complement strand
CCCCCCCCCCACTAGCCCGCGTGGAGTGCGGGAGCGGGTATAGTCGGTCATAGGCGGTGGGGAACGGGCGGACCATGTACTCCGTAATCGTGTGGATGTGGCTGTCATTGTGAATACAATACAATACAATACCGGATTGTACTTGCAAGGACTTTTTTTTCGAGTATAGGGTGAGCGAATTATCAGTGAATGTGTATGTTGGTACTGTAGCCAAAGTTGAAGACCAAGTCAGAAAGATGTTGTACTGTCTGCCTGTCCGTGATGTCGTGGTTACCCTGTAAAATTACCTCAGAAGACGAGCAAAGCGAGGAGAGCCTCTCCGGTAGGAGCCGCCGGAGGCATCATACACGACCATGTGAATAGCATCTCTTAGTGATAGGCAAGAATGTGGCATAAATAGATTCAAATGTATTAACCAGACCGTGCTATGTATTCAAAACTGCCCATGACGTCGTCATATGTACTGCCAATGCCGATGCCCCATATCAATCATATCCATCCAAAGAAAACAGATACTCCCAACATTCATCACCTCTTGCCCAGATCGCCCGTGAGATTCATGTGCATGATGGCATCTTGCTCCCACGATGTGTCGTCGTCAGTCGCCCTGGAACCCGTCGCACCCTGTACCTGGGGAGCGGCTTCCCCGGCTGGTGTGCTCCCCCACAGTTCGACCGGCAGCTCTACCGGCTCGTGTCCGTCTACCGCCGGCAGACGGATCTGCGGCGGACCCATCCCGTCGCCGCCGGCGGGGGTCGGCCTATCCTGCGGTGGGGGGGATGTCGTGGGCGGGAGTTCGGCAACCTCGTATCCGTGACTTGAGCCGGGGGGCGGCCCCATCAGGGACGAAGACGCTGCTGCCCAGGGATTACCCGCTGGGTCACCGCTGATGCTGCCGTATCCTGTTGCTGTCCTTTCCGGCTCTCCGCCGGCGAACTGCTGCTCGTACTCGTCGTGCTCGATGATGCGCGGCGGGCCGGCCTGGATGTCCGATGTGCGGGGTCCGCCGCCGCCGCCGAGGCTGCGTCCGCTCAGGCTGTGTGACGAGTTGCGGTTTGAGTGCAGGGGCATGTCGCCCATGACAGCCGCCGCGGCCTCGCCCATGGCTGCGGCGTCGACGTCGCGGATGGCAAACTGCGCGATCGTGCTCATCTTGCGAGTCACCCACCCGGCCAGCAGCTTGCCGCGCTGCTTCTCGCCCAGTCTCGACCGTGGGAAGTCGCCCTTGTTGACAAAGGCCACAATGTCCACGATGATCTGGTGCTCGTTCAGGATGGCGTTGACAATGACGGGCACAATTGACGCCAGGTATGACTTGCGTGACACCTCCACCAGGACTACCACCAGCCCACCTGCTTGGAAGACGGCACTGTATACTGTTAGCTCTGGATCTTCTTCTTCTCGAAAGGGTGTCAAGTGTAAACTTACCATCCACCGGGCACAATATTCCGGTGACAACGCTCGACAGAGTACTCGATATCCATGGGAAAGTGGCTCAGACCGTTAATCTCAAACGTCTCGCCAATGCTGCCCAGCACAAATAGCACCTGCATATCCACCAGGGCACCCCCAGGCCCAATAGGCCTGCTCACGCTGTGCAGGAACCCTAGGTCTCCGGTGCGCACGTACGCGACTGTGGGGTCGCCGTCGACGGTACGCCCATCGAAGCGCTCGGCGTCAAAGATGTCCTTGCTGCCGTAAAAGGACTTGACGCACGCCTCGCTGTCGACCCAGATCTCGCCGTACTCGCCCTCATAACAGTGCTCACGGCTCTCGGGGTTGACAATGGCAATCTGCGTCGAAACAGGTACCATTCCTGAGTCCTGCACTAGAAGCGCTGTCGGATCTGTCTCCGGATCAACGGGCATGATGAGTCCGCGGCGTATCGCGCGGATGTCGAGCCACAGCTCGATGGGCTCGATGCACATGTACGACCGCGAGGCCACCATGGGGTTGAGCACATGCGAGTACACCGTGTTGATGGCCGTCCGGTCGAGGCCTGCGCCGGCAAAGTGCAGCCGCACCTTTTGGAACACGTCGACGCGAGGCCGCGTGTCGGCCGTGATCATCATGTTCTTCAGCTCGTGCAGCGTGAAACCCTTGGCTCCCATCGACGCCATGGCGTGGTCAAGCATCTGAGGCGTCGCGTACGTGTCCTTGATCTTGTAGCGCGACAGCGTCACGAACAGCGACATGGGGTTCTGCGCAAACTCGACGGGCGACAGCAGATATGTCGGTGTGCCAATGTAGATGCCCATGAGGCACGAGTGGATGAATCCCAGGCCCGTCGTGCTGCGCACACACCCCAGCACAGGCCGCGAGCTTGTCATCTGGCACGTCTCCTTCTGCACCTTGCACATGCCCATGATAGTGTCATGGCCCAGCTGCACTGCGATGCGGCGCTGATCCGGCGTCCAGTATGTCCACACGATGACCGGATACCCCGGCTGAATCCATGCCGGGTCCACCGTCAGCCCGAGGTCACGCAGTCCGTTGCTCTGCTTGGGAGGCTTGTTGGTGTTGTACGTGTTGGGCAGCGAGATCTTGAGCACCTGTGCTGACTGCTTAATGTGGGTGCTCAGGGGCTTTGTCTTGAGCAGGTGATCCACCTCGGAGTTGACTAGGACAGCCTTGACGTTGTAGTCGGCGACAATATGCAGGTACGCCGGAACATCCTCGTTGAGTCGGTTCTGGTCCAGCGGTGCCATGGGGATAATGATGGCCCCCAGGTTGATGCACGCGTGCACCGCGAACACAAACTCCTCCGAGTGGGTGTACATGAGGACGAGGTGGTCGCCCGCCCGCACCTTGACCTTGTTCTTGAGATACATGGCCACAGACGACACGCGCGTGTCAAACTTCTTCCAAGTGATGCCCTTGCCCTCGCGACCACGCCCATCTATGGTGCAGTACGCGAGCTCCTCGGGCTGCCGCGCCACACGCCACTGGATCAGGTCCGTGATGCACGAGAAGTTATTGAGCGGTGTCGACGTCCGGTCATCGATGACCACCTCGCGTCGGTCGATGCCCGAGTACTGCTTCTCCGTCGGCGCCAGGATGTGCTCGCGCGACTCTGACGCCAACGGCGACCAGATTCCCCCCATCGGGTCGATGCCCACGGGCAAGTTAAGCACCGCGTGCTCGACTCCGAACTTGACGTGCACGCACGGGAGGTTACCGTGGTCAAACTCGCGCCGACACAGCATGTTTCCAATCTCACGCCGCCCATTCTTGATGACGCGCGGCAGAGTGTTGGGCGCCGTGACCATGACACAGTACGGTCGCAGGTGGTGCTCCTGCAGGAGTACATCCATGCACCGCTCCGCCAGGGTGTCGAGGAACATAGTATCGAGCTGTCTCGGAGGCCCGCCCGATGTCAGCGGCTCCGTTGACGCAGCGGGCGTTTCGATGAGCACCACAGGCAGGTGCTCGTCGTTGACAAAGACGTCGAACGCTGAGCAGTCGTAAATCTTGGGAATGTTCTTGACGATGCTCACGACAATGTGCTGCACGAAGAAGTAGCGGTACTCGGCCATTCCTTGGCCGTGCTCGACCCATTCCACCTTTTGCCGGATACGGTCCTCGTACAGGCCCAGCACAAAGATCTTGCCCTGTATCACCGTACCGAGCAGACCTGTGCGCAGAAACTCGGGCTCCACCGGTGTCGGTGTCGCTTCTCCGGGGTCAAACTTGTACGGTCGCGCGTGGAAGATGGCCTCAGTGCTTCGCGGCTGCGCCCAGAAGCCACCAGAGAGCGACGGCGAGTCGACCCAGATCTCACCGACCGAGTGAGGCGAGGCTAGTAAGCCGGTTTCGGGATCGACCACAGCGAGCGTGGCGTCAGGGATAGGGAAGCCGAATGCGCCCACGGGAACCGCACCAGGCTCCGTCGCGGCCTTTCTCCTAGCCTCCTCTCCAATAGCGAGGACAATAACCTCGTTTGTCTTGAGAGCCTCGCGGTCGAGGAGTACCTCGTTCACCTCCTTTTTGGAGCTCTGTTGTGTTGTCGTAGTAGTCCCACCACGCAGCAAGCTTCCGAAGCCGTTGGACGTACCCGGCTTGTCCGCTTCTTCGTCTTCCTTGGCCTTCTTCTCATCTTCCGAGTCATCGTCAGAATCCATGTCCAGCTTCAGAGGCACACCCATCCGCTCCTCGCCACCGAGCCAATCGCGGATGCTGACAACCATTCCACCATGTTCGGGTAGGCAGAGCATGGGTGCCACAGCCTCCCGAGCTCTGGGATTCCGCAGGGGACGAAGCCACCTGTCGGCCAGCACCTCGTGGAACTCGCTGTCCACCGTCAGGGTATCGATCAGGCACATCTTGACGGCCTGGAAATTCGGTTCCATGCCTTTCTTGAAGTTTCGGGTCGTCATCGGGTCCTGCAGGTAGTTGTAGACGGCGCGTTTAAGGACGGGGTAGTCTGCAATCATGAGGGTGGCCTTGTATTTTGTGATGAGGTAGGCATACTGCCCCGGCTGGTCGACGGCCTTGTTGTCAAACCACACGGTGGTGTGTCCACCGTAGACGGTCAGCAGGACAGTCAGGATCATGCCGATACCCTGCCGCGGGTCTAGGTAAGAGAGAAGGATCTCGCTGCTGGCACCTCCGCCAATGAGCCTGCCGTTCTTGTCGCGTAGCGAAGGGTTGAACGTGTCTCCCGGGCCGTCCCGTGGGATGGTAGAGATGACAGCGCTCAAACAAGCCATCTGGTGCATGATTGTGCGGTGGCTTAGGACGACGCCGCGAACGTCGCCGGTGGGTGCCTTGGAGAACTCGATGTAGGCGAGGTCGGGGACTGCGAGTGGTGGGGCCTCCTCCTTCTTCTTAGGATGGTAGCTGCCGAATTCGTTGGTCTTCCACCACTCTACTCCCTTGGGCCAGGTCAACTTCTGTGTTGAGATGTCGCGCTGGAACGCCTTGAGGTTATTATCGGTGGTGAGGGCGAGGTGGGCCTGGGTCGAGGTGAGGATATAGTTGAGGCGCTGGTAGTCCTGCAGGTCGTTGATGGGCACGGCCACCACTCCGGCAATGAAGCAGCCCATGAGGGCAATGGCAAAGTCGATGATTTCCGAGTCGCGGTACACTAGGGCCACACGGTCTCCTCTATAGAGCGAGCTTTTATCCCTGATGACCTGGGCGACCTTTTCGGCCCTAGAAGCTAGCTTATCCCAGGTGATCGAGGCCATCTCCTTGCCCCTGCTGTCCAAGACCCAGTACGCGGGGACCTTGGCGTTGGTGCTCGCCCTGTGCCTCAGGACGGCAGCGATGTTATCAAACTTGGACATGGCAATGTTACCGTCGTGTGGGTCTTGGATGGCAAAGGGAACCTCACGGGGCTCGAGAGGCGGCTGGTACGCAAGGGCCTCTGTGGGCGGCAAATCGTTCGCAGTGAGCATCGGAGGGGCGGTGGCGGCCGTCGGGGAGAAGGGATCGGTGGTGGAGTAGCGCTGCTGGGCGCCATACTCCCCGTAGACAGGGGACTGTGCCTGGTCGAAATGTTGCTGGCCAGCAAAGTCGGAGAAGTATGCCTGCGAGTCCAGCAGTGTTCCCGTACGACCATCCTGTCCAGACTGTGGCGGGTATTGCCCCTGGTCCTGGCGGGGGTACATGCCGTGCTGCTCGGGGTTGAAGGCATAGTCGCCAGACATCATGGTGCCGGTTCTCGATTGCGCGTCGATCGGGGCGCCTGGGGATAGGAACAGGGAGTCGCGCTGCGGCACGAAGCCGCCCTCGGCCATGGGACCTCCCGGGCGCAGGAGTCCAGCGGGGTTCATGGCGGGCGACTGTGGCGGTTGAGGGTCGTATGTTGAGACTGGTCGGAATGACGGGGAGAAGGACTCGGGGCCGATGCTCCCACGGCTCCCATGGGACACATGGGACACGGCCCGCTTGGAGACGGCCCGTTTCTCCTCGGACTGATATTTCGGGGCATCGGGATCGTGAAGCTGGAGTCCACCTCGTCGGGGAGGCGACTGCGGAGCGTTCGAGTACATGGAGACGATCTGGGCTCGTCTCTTCTGGTAGCTATATGAAACCGGGGCTGGTAAGACAATGTTGCGCAAGAGCGACTCGGGGACGGGGGAGGACAATTGGCAGACTCACCCTTTCTCGGTAATATCCCCTTCCTACAAAGTCGCCGTCAGTAAAGGTCCAAGGGAAACAGGAGTGCCCTCCGGTTGGTAGCCGGACGCAGGGACCGAAAGGACTGGGGAAGAGGGCCACGACGATGGGCGGGGGGAGGTGGGCAGGCGTACCTCGAAGTCACGGTGCAACTCTGAGAGCTGGGCCTGCAGTTCGGGGTTGAAGTCGGCCATGATGGGCGGCAGCTTCAGCCAGAAGCAAAGGCGGCAGCGACGTCTGCAGCTGGCTGGGAAAAGAGTGGTCTGCAGCAATCGCGGCGGCGGTTATGTCGAGAGAGGGAAGAGGAAGAATGCAGCCCGCAAGGAGAGAATGGCTCCTACCTAGTACGAGGTAGGCTCTACAGCGTAATGCAGCGTAGGCTCTAATACAGACTACTACAGCGCAGGCTCCAGGCTCGAGTTGCAGTGGCACAGCACCCGACAGGACTTGTTTGGTGGCGCATGCCGATCAAGCCCAGCCAGCGGCTACGTACATACCGTATTACTTCGTACCCGTACGCCGCTACTACTAGTATTTAGCACTGGGCACTGGGCAGACAAGCAGCAGAGGTACGGGGTACGGAGTACTTTAGAGTACAATCAGCAGCGGTCAAACTGCTGCTAAACGTTACGGTTATCTTGTACCGCGAACTGGCTCCGATGGCTGGGATGGGATGGGATGATGGCTTAACGCTTTAACGGCCCCTCTTCTTGTCCCCCTCCCAGTGCCCACCACCGAGAAAAAAAAGCCCCCGGGATCCCGTGACGTAGTTGCACCCCGTTACTTGGGACGCCAGACGCCTTGACAGCTTGGCCCTACGGAATATTATTGAGTAATTACGGAGTAGCCGTCTTGAGAATTGTGCTAGGTAGCGTCGAGAGATGACGCGCCCATGGTTGACGCATCCCTTGATCCCTCCCTCTCCTTTGGCTGTCTTCACCGGCAAGACAAAGGCACACGACACGTGTGGCACTCACCTCACTGCGCTCACCTCACTGCGTTGTCGACCCCAGGTGTTTCACACCGCGAACCACACTTATTACTCCATAGTACGAGCACTCGTACTGGCCGTACTGCTATGCTAGCATTACTTCGTACCAAGTTCGCTGTCCTTTGGGTTTGCAGTCTTCAAATTGTGCGCCGCATCCTCCTCGTGTCCAACTTTTCATCTACCGCGTGTCGTGCTCTCTACTGCCAGTCTGGTGGCACTACTACTCTGTACATACGCAAGTGTCGCTCCGAGTAGGGATGCTAGCATACCAATACGAGCCTGGGCACGCTCCAGCTCGTAAAACACCCCTGCCCACCAAGACGGGCGAGTGTGGGGCAGACAGTAAACGGCTGGCGGTTGGCCCGAGCAGTGCGGTAATATGACGGAAGCCTTCTCTGGTCCGTGGTCACTATCAACAGTGATAGCGTATGCACAGTCGTATTAATAGTAGCAATGATGAGAGGGGGAATGAGAATGAGTGGATGAATGGGTGAGTGAAAGACTCAGAGTGAATGAGTGATAATTCATAGTACTTCCAAAGTGACCAGTACCATTTCTGGCAAGAGCGGACGTCTACGGAGGATTAGTATGTAATACGTCATCCGTCACAACTCATCGCGCCTTCCCTTTACCTTCCTTCCCTATGCCGCCCTTTCCCGTTGTGTTAGTTCGGACAAGGTGAACGACATCCTTTGTTCCTTTCTTCCCTCTACCCCTATTACCCCGGCCTCTCTTTGTCTTCGGGCCCCATTTCCTAGTAATCCCCATACACTCACCAAACTTTCCATTATACAATGCCTTTATCGGTTCTCTTCTTTTAGCATCGTCCTTTGTGCTCTGTTCCACTACCCCTTTGTTCGCAGACTCTGCCAGTTTGCCTGCTCATTCAACAAGTCGGCGTGCGATATACGACCTTTGTCTCGGCAGCCGCGCTTTCTATTAGCACTGCCCGTCTGTATCAGCCCTACATTCTTCGCCCACAAATCGAATAGCCAATACCCTTGGAAGCAGAGCTTGTCTCTACCTTTTGATATGAATCATTCGCAGACGTTTGTCGTTGACGGGAGACAAGATGGAGGCTCAAGTAGTACTAATATTGAACCTCTTTGTTACCGGCTCCTTGGGTCGGTTTCAGAACACCAAGCCTCGATACCATCATCGCTAAATACTAGCACAATGAAAGTTCCAGCATCGCGGGGTTTGAAGAGTGCAAACGTGTATATATAACAGTCGATATGTCCAGTGTCCAACGACTATCTCATCATTATCAGCTCACAATAAACTCTCGCATACCAACAGCATCACATCACCATTATACTAACCACCATCAGCTCTCATTTTCAGTCAATCATCAGATTCCCCGCCCATTGGGCACTTTCAAGATGGCCTCCCAGGATAATGGCGAGCTCGAGGACCTCGACATCTTTGACGATGATTTCTTCGATGCACAAAATGCGCAATGGGAGAAAACTCGTGAACTCATGGGGTTGGACGACACAGATGATCAGCTTGGCAACACGGTAAGCCAATTCCCTGACCCAGACCAGACAACGGCTAATCCGTTTGACCAGCAGATACCTTGGGAGCCCGAGATGCCTGGGAACCCAGACGAGGCAATGGCTGATAATCTGGTTGACCAGCAGATGCCGGAGGACCCCGAGAAGCCTGATAATGCCTACGATGGCCTCTTCGGGTCCCCTACTCTCACGCCGGTAACGAACCCTCCCCAGCCAACGTTCAACTTGATACTCCCCATCCCAGCGCCAACGGCCACTCAGACTACAGGCTCTGCGTCTCAACCCCAAGCCTCATTGGTAGCAGCCTCAGCGTCGCCCCAGCCAACCAGTGTCGGCCAGGGCTCCCAGACACAGAGCAACCACGCTCAGAGCAGCCAGCCCTTTGAGATCCGTCACTCGCCATTCATAGGCTACTTCATCCCCATAAACCTTGGAAATACAATCTCACGCATAGAGATACCCCGTCGTCCAGATATTGGCCATTACATTCCTATTGAGGGACCACAGGTCGGGGCGGTAGTGGCTGGTGACGAAGTGGCCCAGGAATCGCAGCTTGCGAGCGAGAGTGAGTCCCGGGCAAGCCCTCCGTCTGAAACCTCATCTGCTAACAACCAGAAGCCCCTCAGATCAGGGATGGTGCCACAGACACCATACAATGAAGTCACAATCCCGAACCCTTGGCGTCCGGCATCTGATCCATCTTGCGTTTTCGAATACGCCAAGGACAGCCATGGCTACTGTCGCCTCCAAGGTCGATTCTCGGCTCGTCGGATCCGCAAGTTTATCGAAGAGAACCCTCGGAAACTAACGCTGTGGGTACAGACTTTCCCGGCCAAGAGCAGCACACGAACCGGTGGGTCAACCTGCCTATGGGAACGATGCCCAGAAAAATCGCAGAAGGTCGCGGTGGGCTGGTACCAGGTAGCCTTTGATGAGAATGCGGAGGAAACGACAAACGGCGAGCGCGATCCCTTTCAGATTGCTGGCCAGATGCACTTCTGGTGCTACGAGAGGTGCTTCGATCCCGTGCACGACCATGCTCGCAAGATCCTCCAGCCGGACAGCCGGTGGCTTCCCAAGGAGAAGTGGAATCGGAATCCGATGTCGCTGGAGCGGGATGGTGAGCGTGGGATTGTGAAGGACGTCTATGAGCCCTGGTTCAAGGCAAACAGGCACATCTCAGGAAGCCAGCCTCGCACTGCACCGCGCCCACACGAAGAGTCGCTGGGCTATGCCCTTATCACTCACCATCTTAAGCGCCAGTCCAAGTTCCACCAGAAGGTCCGGGACAGTAGGAACTCGGCGAGACAGAACCCCAACACCTTGGATATTCACAAGGGGGACCTTATGGTATTCTCTCGGAACAAATACCCGGTTGTACACGAGGTCGCTGAGGACGACAGGGCGAACATGTTCCAACCCGATCCCAGGGCTATTGCAGAAGCCAGTCTGCAACCAACAGCCTTTGCCGGTATTCCCCCTCTGCCTCAACCTGGAGCCTTTACCGGCATTCCCCCTCCGATCCAAGCGGCCGGCGCCGGCGGCCAGGAAGCATTCACCTCTCAGCCGTTTACAGCACAGTCATTCACCGCACAGCTGTCTACCTCCCAGCCGTCTGCCTCCCAACAGGGGGACAAGAGAGCGTGGGAAAATTCCTTTGGGCAGGAACTCTATGATTCAGAGGATGGTAGCGGCAAGGGCCCGGGGAATGGAGGGCAAGGTCGTTCTAAACGCCAGCGAAAGTAAGAGGGCGATAAACTTTCCAGGGGTCATCAAGACTGATATTTGGGAAGATGGTGGATCAACTCGGGCTCGGGAACGGACGATGTGGGAATGAAATCAATCTGCAGCGATTTGAAGGGACATGCATGAAGGACACTACGAAGTATTCTGGAGTATTAACACAGGCCAACAGCATGAAGGAAACAATGGATTTCAGGACAACAAAGGAACAGGTTAAATATACATAGAGAAGGATCTACATTAACATCACAAAAAGAAGAAGAAAAAAAATCAGACTTCTTTGCCCTCTCTGTGAAACAATGTGTTGCTGATGTGCTCCAGATGTTTTGCAAAGGATTGTCAATCAATCAACGTCTATCTACGGGGTAATATGCGACAGGGTGGATTAGCGCGGTCGAGATCGGCCGTCGTACAGACTCGTACTCGGTACAGAGTAAGCAGAGGCTGCAGCAGCTGAGCAACGAGTCGCGGAGACTCCGGAGGAGAAAGAATGCAGGGCAGTGGAGATTGTGGACAGGAACGACAGGGGAACGGGAGTAATACGACGGAGTTTGGATCCATCGCAACAGACAATGGTGGTTCGGGGGAGACGGGGTCTCCGTAGCCTCGAAGCTATACCTAGATGTACTCGTTGACTCGGTATGGAGGACGAGAATGACATGCAGGTCACACTGCACAGCCTCTCTGTCCTCATGATGTAGATATGGGGTACTAATAAGGAGAATATATTGTTGATGCTCGAGTACTCCGTATTACTAGTAGAAGGAATAGAAAGATCCAATGTTACTGCCAACTCAGTATTGGTACTACTGATATATAGCTCTCATATAATACGTACTAACTCCTGCAGTATTGTATTACCTGCTACCAACTGCTAGTACTGACTGCTACTGTAGCATTTGCTTGTACTTGCCTGTACGGTACGGAGTATTCCAGGTTACTGAGCAGGCAGTGAAGGCAGCGAGGTGAATATTATGGACAACAGTCGCACTTGCCATTTCGTGCCATCTGCTCCTGCCCGCCTGCCATCTGTCTCAGCTAGCGCAAAGGGAGACATAAAAGGAAAGGGAAGGAAGGGGCTTGGGGAGAAGCTAAGTCATCTCACCACCGGAAACCACCGAGCGCGCGCGCCGCCGCCCCTTGTTACCTTGTCTCTCTCTTCTTGACTCTCTCTCTTTCTCTCTCCCACCCATCTCTTCTTCATTCGCCCATCAATTCCCTCGTCTCTCATCACTGCATCCCTCTCGCATCGTCCATTTGCCACATGATCACTTTCCCAACCCAGTGTCATCAGCATTTATACGACAGAGTTGGATGCGCCACGCAGACACACCCACACCACACACACATCAAAACACCCCCACCAAGTATTATTGAATACATCATCCCCACCCAGCTGAGCTTAGTCGGAATAAGGAGCCAAGAGACTCAATCCCCCCAGAAGTCAACCGACAAAAAAGACGAGGTCAAGACAAACCCAGCCGAGATCTTTGCGACATCAGTGCATACTCCGGGATCATATATCGTCAACGTACGGATCACTATCACAAGTGTGCAGCATCCCGCCTCGCACATATCAATTGAGAGACGGACGATCGGAAGGCCTCCTCCTGCCGAGTGAATGCTCTTGACGGTCGCCGGCAGCTGACGAGCTGCCGAGGTGGAAACAAAGGGCGCTCGGAAAACAGACAGACCATGGGGGGCGATGATGAGAAAAAGCCTGCTTTGCAGGTCATTGTCTTGGTGAGTTTGTCTCTTTGTCTCTTTGTTTGGTTTTACGTTTTACACACACAAGACTTATCTCATGCATGCATAACATGAACTGACCCTTCTCCAGGGTTCCGGCGGTGGTCCCTTAGAATCCAACACAACAGCCTTTCTCGTGCGCTCCGTCAGCCAGAACTGGCGCAAGGGCTCCATCATTGCCGTTGATGCCGGCGTTCATCTCTCGGTCATCACGCGCCTTCTGCGTGAAGCACTTCCCTCATCGCCCATTGAGACTCCTTATACGCTGACCCTGGGCCCGTTTGCTGGCCTCTCACTCCCCCACCGCTCCGCCGAAGCCAATGCCGGCTACGTGACCAGCTCGCTCATCGAGACATGCCTGGTCACGCACCCTCACTTGGACCACATCTCGGGCTTTGTCGTCAATACGGCAGGGCCGACGGGTGCCCGCCCGAAGAAAGTGGCTGGTCTCCCGGGAACCATACACGCCCTCAAGACGCACATATTCAATAACGTCATCTGGCCCAACCTGAGCGATGAGAGTAACGGCGCCGGCCTCCTCACGTACATGCGCCTCGTCGACGGTGGTAGTCCCGCCCTGGGCGTCGGCGAAGGGAAGGGGTATGCCGAGGTTTGCGACGGCCTACTCGTCAAGGTCTGGGCCGTCAGTCATGGTCACTGCATCGAGAAGCACAGCCATCGCGGCTCCACCTCCAGCGCCTCGGGCCTTCACGACTCGGCCCTTCAGGCATCCTCCTCACGCCAAGCCCGCGGTTCTGTCTCGGCCTCCCAGACACCCCGTCGTCACAGCCTACTGGGCCAGGCCACCTTCGGCAACGCCTCGCCCGGGGCAAATGCCAGTGCTTCCGCTGCCGCTGCCGCCGCCGCTGCCGCAGCAGCAGCAGTTACCAATTCGGTCAGCGCCAGCGGCAGTAGTTCTGGTTCTGTAGGCGGTGGCGGCGGTGTCTCCGGCGAGCAGGAAAGGATGTGTGTCGTCGACTCAAGCGCCTACTTCATCCAGGAGCAGGAGAGCCACCGTGAGGTCCTCATCTTTGGCGATGTCGAGCCTGACAGTCTGTCGCTTAGCCCGCGCAACCTCCAGGTGTGGCAGGAGGCCGCCCCCAAGATTGCCGCAGGGACCCTGTCGGCCATCTTCATCGAGTGCAGCTACGATAACAGTCGGAGCAACGACCGCCTCTTCGGCCACCTCAAGCCTGAGTTTGTCATTGAGGAACTCAGTATCCTGGCGGCAGAAGTGGCCGAGGCGCGGCGCATATCGACAGCAGGGTTGGCATCGCCGTCGTTATCCGCGGCAGCAGTCAAGAAGCGCAAGCGTGTATCAGTGTCGGGCCACTACGTTCCAGTCGAGGACTCTACCGACGAGCCCTTGTCTCCCAAGACGTTCAGGGGTGGCAAGAAGCAGCAGCCCCCCCCGACGCCTCATGCAGAAGACGATGCTGTGCCACCAGACGGAAACGAACACCTTGCCTTGCCGCATCCTTTTCTTGCGCCACCGTCAGAGCCTGCCGAGGCAGCCGTGTCGACGCATCAACAGCTCGCTGGTGTGAAGGTCGTGCTTATCCATGTCAAGGAGGAGCTGTCGGACGACCATCCAGATGTCGGGGCCACTGTGCTGCGCGAGTTGGAGGAACACGAGAAGACTGTGCAGTTAGGTTGTGAGTTTATCGTGGCACGTTCAGGCCAGAGCTTCTACCTTTGATGACGATTCCCACGAATTTTGCTTCTCTTCTTCTTTTCTGCTTTGTTATTGTTCTCTTCTGTGGTTCCTTTATGGATTATATTATACCATGGCTGGTTACGAGGTTTATGACGCGAACTCTCATTTTATACCGATACTCTACCCATATTCATGATGCTTATGCTTGCACGCTGGAACTCCGTGACCAAAGTTTTAGTTTTTGCTCTCATCCTTGATCTTCTGGTATCCCTCCTCGCCGCCGACGTCCTTCTCCCAGTCGAGGCGGGGCAGCTCGAAAAGCTCGGTCGACCGGGCGTATGTGATGCCGCCCAGACGACTGACGGGCCGGAGGACCTATTTACTTTGTCAGTCGCTTTTCTTTCCCACTCTATCTCATTGTCTATCTGTTTGTTTTGCCTCGGGCGGCCTTTGCCGGGGAGACCTTCTCGCTGCGCTCGCTCTACGTTGTATTTCACGTCCCCGTATGTGTAACGGCGAGCACAGCGAGAAGGCCCCTCCGTCAGGGGCCGCCGGAGGCAAATGAAACAAACGGGGGGTGGGATATCTGAGATAGACTTACAGCGGGGTCGACGAGGTTCCTCTCCTCGTTGATGGCATCCTCGCGGGCCCAGAAGCGCAAGCCCTCGAAGATGACAACGGTGCCGGACCTGTTTCCGGGGTTGGTGCGCGAGTCGTAGTGCTTGATGGTGTCGACCTTGGCCTCGATGCTGAAGACGGCCTCCTTGACGCGCGGCGGCTTGACCTTGTCGCAGTCGTTCAGCGGGGTGAGCCCGGAGACGACCCACTCGTCGGCGCCGAAGGGGGAGTTGACGGCGGCCGAGTTGGCGGCCTCGATGTAGCCCTCGCTGATGATGTTGATGACACACTCGCCCGTGTCCTCGAGGTTGCGCAGGGTGTCCTTGGCCTTGTTCCCAGGTCCCGCGGCGGCGAGCCCGGCGACGAACAGCGGGGGGTCGTGGTTCATGATGTTGAAGTAGCTGAAGGGGGCGAGGTTGCGGGAGGAGCCGTCGGCGGAGACGGTGCTCAGGAAGGCGATGGGCCGGGGCACGATGGACGAGATGAGCAGCTTGTAGTTGAAGGCTGAGGGGCGACCGGATGAGTACGGGTCAATGGGGACGTGGGACTTTGAGTCCGCGGTCTTCTTATCATGTAGGGAGTTGGCACCCTGGCCGAACTGCCATTCTGGGCTGGGGGCTTTGGTGTAGGACGGGGTGGAGGACGTGTTGAAGTCGGGCCGTGAGGCCTCGACCTGCTTGAAGTCCGGGTGGGGGTTACGCTGCATCTTGTCGGCCATGGTGAAGGAGCGGCGTTGGTGAGTAGCAATAGTAGTAGTTCTAAGATGGGGCGTGGGAAGTGAAGAAGATGGCCTTGGGATGATGGATGAGGAGAGCCTTTGGGTGAAGAAGGAGCGCCAGGATAGCATGGATATGAGGAGGATGAAGGAATTCAGAGGTGATATGGCGTCAAGGCATATATGGGTTGAGGGAGGAGGGCCGGCTATTAATGGTTCGTGACGGGTAATACGTCGTTAGGTGGTACAGATCGCGGGGCAGGGTGCGGAAAGTGGCCGGCGTGGGGCATGTGGGGGGGGGGGAACCGAGGAGGAGGTAACGACGTCTGCTTTTACTGAACAATGAGATCTGTGGATTGGTAATCGTTGAGAAGGGTCATTTCTGATGGTGATTTCAAATCAAACAAATATCTCTCTATGAGGGAATAATCAATTGATTTGTCGATACTGAAGATAGAGTACATGTCAGCTTCACAACGGTCTTGATCAGTGATTGAATCGTCATTCGAAATTGCTGCCGGGTAGGTTCCGTCAAAGAAGTTACACGTGACTCCGTGGCAGTCTCGAGTTACAGGCAGAGGGGCACCCTACCACTTTTTTTTTCTTCGCTATGTTGGATACTAGGTAGTAGTAGCATAACACAACCAACTACGACGACACCAACGCCAGGCAATATACGACGGATACGCAAGATGCTCTAACCTCGACACTCCTTTCTTTCGGTTGCAGATGGCATCATGGGTCATAATTCGCAGTTTCAGAACCTCTCCTCTCTCTCCTTTGTACCACTGCCGTGCCGGTAGTAGACTCGGTAGTCGTAGTAGTGCCGTCAGATTCGCATCGTCACAGTCATACGTCGCCTCGAAGCCTTCGAAGCAGAAGAGTCATCCGGCCTCGGTGCACACGAACCACAACCACCAGCTGGACCATAATAGAAAGCCCTCCAACGGAAAGCCGAAACCGACAAACTTGGGCAAACACACTCCTCCCCTCGACCGACCCTACAAGAAGTCCCAGCCCATCAAGGACCTCTCCGTCATGACGACGGTCGCGCAGCTGGCCACGGTGCCGTCGGCCGACACGCCGCAGACGTGCATCCACGTGCGCCACGAAAAGGGGCACTACATCTTTGGCCGCATCGCCGAGGGCACGCAGCGCGCCTTCAACAGCCGCAAGGTGGGCTTCGCGGCCGTGACGCAGATCTTCCTGTCCGGCCCCGTCGGGTGGGACCAGATGGGCGGCATGCTGGGCTTCCTGCTCACCATCGCCGGCTCCATCGTCGCCTCCAAGGAGAGCTTCGCGGCGACCAACATCGAGCGCAAGGCCAAGGGGCTCAAGACCCTCGCCGTCGCCCCGCACGACGGCGTCCACATCCACGCCGGCCACAACCTCGGCCACGTCCTCGCCAGCAGCCGCTCCTTCATCTTCCGCCAGCCCATCAGCGCCCACGTGTCCGAGCACCGCGACGACCCCCGCGCCGCCGACCCGTCCAACCTCGAGCCCGACTGGAAGGACGACATGATCCGCGTGTGGAAGGTGCCCACCGCCCGGGAGCGGTCCAGCAGCCCGCGCAAGCGCCGTCGCATGAGCAACGATGCTGGCGACCAGGCAGCCGCAGAAGAGACCGAGGAGACGCTGCCGCCGTCCGACGCCGACGTGGCCAAGATCATTGTCGAGCGCGCCCTGTGGAACGGCGACCTGCAGAGCTACCCCCTCGAAGCGCGCAAGGTCAGCGCCCTCAAGCCCGCCGACGACACGGCCTTTGTCATGAACAGCGACGGCTCCCTCAAGAGATATACCACCACCGACACGACTGGCATCGACCCCAACGCCACCGCGTGGGTCCTGCCCCCTAGCGGGTCCCCCAAGCCCTCCCCCGACGTCGAGACGCGCAGCCTGAGCCGCATCCCGCTGCCCAAGACGTCGTACACGCAGACGGCCATGTGCTACATTGTCAAGACGCACGAGCGCCGCGGCAAGTTTGACCGCGCCGCCGCCGAGGCGCTGGGCGTGCAGCGCAACGACTTCAAAAAGGTGATTGCGGGCCAGGAGGTTACGGGCAAGGACGGCGTCACCGTCACGCGCGACATGGTGTTGGGCGAGTCGGCCCCCGGGCGGGGGTTCGTCGTCGCTGACATCGCGGGACCCGACTACCTCGACTCGTTCCTGCAACGGCCCGAGTGGTCCAGCCGGGAGCTCATGGCGGACATCGTCGTCATGTACTGGCTCCTGGGTCCCGGGCTGGCGACCAACGACCGGATCCGGGCCTTCATGGCCGAGCGCCCAGACATCAAGCACGTCGTGTGCTCGCCTGAGACCAGCCCCAACATGGTGTCCAACCCAGGCCCCGCGGAGCTGCAAATGAAGCTGCGCCGCGTCGACCCGGACCGGTTCCCGATCCCTAAGTACGAGAACTCGGTGAGCGCGCCGGCCCCGGACCCCAACGGCAACGTCGAGTTCGGCCGTGCAGGAAAGAAGGTGCAGCTCATGCCGCGTCTGCTGCACCAGGACGACGCCGTGGCGCCCTTCCCCGACCTGGTGACGCCCTACAAGTCGGTGTCCGACGAGGCGCTCGCCCTGTCGCGCGACGCCAAGGCCAAGGCCGAGGACCCGGCGTTCCTGGCGCGCGTCGAGGAAGACGAGAAGGACATCCCGAACCGCGATGCCGAGATCGTCTGCCTGGGAACAGGATCGTCAGTGCCGTCCAAGTACCGCAACGTGTCGGCCACGCTGATCCGCGTCCCCGGCCTGGGCAACTACCTGCTCGACTGCGGCGAGGGCACAATGGGCCAGATTCGCCGGCTGTACGGCGACGAGGGCACCGCCGAGATTTTGCGTGACCTGCGCTGCGTGGCTGTCAGCCACCTCCACGCGGACCACCACCTGGGCGCCCTGACCGTCTTCCGGTCCTGGTACGAGCAGTCGCTGCGGGACGGTACCGGCGACGCCCGACTGGCCGTCTCGTGCATCCCCAAGTACCGCAGCACGCTCGAGGAGCTGGCCCAGGTGGAGGACTTTGGTCTGCACCGCCTGCGGTTCCCCAACTGCGAGTCGCCCCGGGGACCATCCTCGAGATCGGGCCCGTCGGGCTTTGTAGAGCACGCGCACTTCAGCGAGGCCGACCAGGCCGCCTTTGGCCTGCGCTCCACGCTCCTCGTCCCCGTCCGCCACTGCCCCCAGTCCAAGGCCGTCCAGCTCGAGATGACCTCGGGCCTGCGGATCGCCTACTCGGGCGACTGCCGCCCGTCGCGCGACTTCGCGGCCGCCTGCCGCGGCGCCCACCTCCTGGTGCATGAGTGCACCTTTGACGACGACATGGCCGACCACGCCAGGGCCAAGCAGCACAGCACCATGTCCGAGGCGCTCGGCGTGGCGCAGGACATGGGCGCCCGGCGCACGCTGCTCACCCACTTCTCGCAGCGCTACGTCAAGGCCGACACACTCCGCATGGCCATCGAGGGCGACAGCAGGGGCGCCGTGCTCCTCGGTTTCGACTACATGACTGTCAAGCTGGGGGATTTCCAAAAGGCAGCTTGCTACCTGCCTGCGCTGGAGAGTGTCATGGAGAAGATGACGGCACCGGAGTAGCATTGCACGTTGCACGTTGCAAGAGACAAGTAACAAGAAACAAGCATCATATGGTATTTAATGTACACTGGACAAAATGAGATATCCCAAAAACATACAATAGAGAGAAAACACTGTTCCATCCCATCCCATCCCGCCCCCCTCACTGGTCCCCGCCTGTTCCCTGTTCGACATTTGTTGGTTCCGACGTGGTAGCTCCACGGCTACCTGGTCCACCCCCCACCATGTTGAACAAGTCGTCGAAGAGCGACCTCAAGAGCGACTGGCGCTGCCCTCCCGGGCGACAGTGGTAGTTCCTCTCGGGTTCCTCTGACGAGGGCCCCAACCCTGGCATGGGGCCCAGACGCTGCGCGGCTGCCGTCGCGCGCACCCTGTTGTCCTCGTGCCGCCGCTCCATCCTGAGAAGCTCCTCCCGCTTGTCCGCCCACATCTCCCTCTGCTGACGCTGAAGCCCGAGCTGCCAGACGGGGCGCGGCGCGGCGGCAACAGCACGGGGAGGAGGTGTGATGAAGGAGGGGTCCGGACCATTGTGCTCGTGCTCATGCTCATGCTCATGCTTATGGTCGTCGTCGAGTGGGATCTGCACCCAGCACGGATCGTTGTTGACCAGCGTAGCACCTGGAGGCAACGCAGGCAGCAAGGGAGATTGGCAGCTGTCGTCTGGGTTGAAGGCAGTCGAGTACATGGACGGCGAGTACGAGACCGGCGGAGGGGTTGTCATCTGCTTGTCCGACGCAGGGGCATCACCATCATCGTCATCCTCCTGCATGTATGTGTCGCTGCTCTCAGAGTCCCGCATCATCATCAGCAGAGCCTCCTCAGCCTGCTTGACCGTCCGCTCCACCACCCGCAGGGCAATCTCCTGCCTAGTCCGCTCCATCAGCTCCGCCAGCTCGCCCACCCGTCTGGCCGCACGCACGACCGCCTCCTCACCTGCCTGCTCCATCCAAGCCCATACCATCCTATCCAGGGGTGGCACCCTTCCGGTATCCTTCTCGGTGGTGGTGGCCCCGAACCCGCCCGCGTCAGCATGGGCGTTGGTGGTGTCCCGGTGGCATCTTGAGCGGATACTCGCCGCCAGGCCCACGAGGAGGGCCATCCTCCCGCCCACAACGGCACAGATACAAGCATCACATCCGCTGCGCACGAGGTACCGCCCGTCCGTGTCTGTTCCTGGGTTGGCGTTGGCCCGCGCAGCAGCCTCCTCCTCGTCGTAGTAGTTGCACGCCAACTCGTCCGCATCCCTGATCCACTCGCCCAGCGGGCTGCACAGCCTGACACGCTCCTCCGGGTCGGCGCACCGCCGCTGGCGGAAGTAGTCGCTCCGCAGGGTGACCTCGTGGCGGATCAGGTGCGCCAGCGCGCCGACCACGTCGCTGTTCAGGGCGTAGTGCCAGCCGCACAACCGGCCCCGCGTGGCGTGGCGCTTCTCCCGGTGCCGCGGCGTGCTCAGGCTGCGGGACACGGCGGAGATGATGCGGTCGCAAATGTCGGGCGTGGTGCGCAGCGGGGGCGGCAGGCCGTGGAGCTGCAGGGCCTGCTGCTGCAGCCACGACCCGTGTGGCATCTGGGCGTCTATCTCACGTGGCATGCGCAGCATGCTGGCTAGGCTGCGGATCTGGCTGTCTGATAGACGCTCGATGGCCTGCTCCGGTGCCGGTGCCGATGCTGCACGCTGCATTGTCGATCTTGGTCTTGGTCTTGGTCTTGGTCTTGCTTATGGTGATGATATCTTAGATGGTGGCCAAGTGTGTATGATGGCTTCATCATCGTGGTATATATACACCATCTAGCCACATACATACATGTCCATCATGTTTACACTCATGTGCAGACATTCACACAACCGTCAGTCAAACCACCTGCTTGCCATGCAAACCTCGTGAACAAGAACAGACAGATCCATGTCCAGCAGTCATGCAACTAGACAAGCACCCACCTCACAAACATATTCAATGTCCGAACCAAACCACACAGTAGCAAGCATCGTGTCTTCTTCGCCGTCATTGTGCCTCCGGCGGCCCTGCCGGGAGCCCTTCTCGCTGCGCTCGCTAGTCCAACCCAACAGACACTCCTACTAGTTGGCTTCACTCCTTGAATTCTGTCTCCGGCGACCCTGTCGGGAGCCCTCGCTTCGCTCGCACCTCACTTCACTGGACATGTGCCTGCTTGCCTGCTACCACGTGTAGCTAACGGCTATATTAGTCCACTCCGTCCTATCCAGTTGATCTTGATGACCTCCTAACCCCTGCACCCAGAGAAGGATCCGTACTACCTATCACTGGAAGAATGAATCCGTACCATGCTTGTCAAAAAGGGGGAAATGAATCGTCGTGTTATCCTCCATATTATATAGAAAAAGAAGAAAGAACAAAGGGAAATATTGTTGCTAGCAGTACTCCGCGAACGAAAGACTCAAAAAAGGGATCAAAAGTTAACACAAAAGAAAAAACGCAACTCCGAGCTCCGAGCACCCCAAGCACCAAGCACCGAGTCCAAAGATCGATTTCGCCCCCAAGAATATACACCGTCGCCCACCCGCATGTACGCGTCCGATTCATCCCGTCATTCACGCATCGCATCACTCCAGTCCATCCCAGTTACGCCATATCCCAGGGCTGTCCCACGGGACGAGCGAGCACGAAGAGTACAGAAATTTCTCATCTCCATCAAGGTGAACTTTTTGTGATCCCGCCGGTCCTAATAGGCAGGATTCCTCATCATCTTCTGCAGGCGGATCTTGGCCGCCTCGGTGCCGTCGTCGTTGTACGCCATCTCCTGGAACCAAGGGTGGTTGAGCGCCTCGCGTGCCGTGATACGCATGTTCGGGTCGTACACAAAGATCTTCTTGAGCAGGTCGTGGAAGTTTTTGAGGAATGTGTTGTTGGGGGGGAAGACCTCCTGTAGTTGGCGTGCTGTATTAGCCATGGTGTCTTCTTTCAATAGAGGGGCGGGCAGGATGTGAACTTACTCCCAGTTGCTTCATGGCCTTGACAAACCGACGTGAGGCCCGCGAAGTCTCGGCGTTGGGGTAGTCTAGCTTAAGACGCTTGAAGTACCTATTGCAGTGTTAGTGAAAGCTTCTTTGTTGGTTGCCGGTAATACCCCTCTCCCATATCTAAAGGCTCCAGTGCGAGCGAAGCGAGGAGGGCCCCCGGCAGGGCCCCCGGAGGGCATAACAATACAAAGTGACTATAGGGGTTTACTTACTTTGCAGCCGAGTTGCTACTAGAGCTGCGGCTAGACCCCTTGTTGATGTTCTGGACGAGGTGTGTGTCGATGCGCTTTCCAACGACAGCCTCCATCATGGCCAGGTGCTCGAGGTTGTCGTGCGTCTGGAAAAGAGCGTCGCCCGTGAAGAACTCGACGAGGATGCATCCGATGCTCCAGATGTCGCAGGGGTAGGACCAGCCGAGACCGAGGATGATCTCGGGGGCGCGGTAATGGCGCGTCGACACGACAGAAGAGTGGTACTCGTCATCAAAGGTGGCGGATCCAAAGTCGATGAGGCGGATCTCTGTGTCGAGCAGGACGCGACGCTGGGTGGCGCTGCGGTTGATGGTTGTCGACGACGAAGGTATCCTCCTATTGTACGTGAAGGTCTGGTATTGGTTGTCGCAGAGGAGGATGTTTTCGGGCTTGAGGTCTGTGTGTATCAGGTTGAGATCGTGGAGGACTGGACGGGAGAGGAGTGTGTGTTAGCCGAGGGCGTTCGTTCATTGTTCATTGTTCGTCCGTCTGTCGGTTTAGAGGAAAGGATTGGGAGGGAGATCGCATACAGGCAACACTGGTAAAGAGTTGGCGGGCAAAACTCTGGATCTGGCTGTTGGGAAAGGGCACAAAGCCGTTGCCCTTGAGGAAGTCAAAGACGCTCTGGCCCAGCAGGTCCATGACGATGCAGATGTGGCCCCTGTAGTCGAAGCAATCGCGCAGATGGATGCATCGGTTCCTGTTCTCGTCATCGTTGGCCTTGAGCGTGGCCAGAACGCGCAGCTCGATCCGCGAAGCGTCGCGGTATTTTTGCACGGATCGGATGATCTTGACGGCCACGGCCTTGCCGCGTCTCCGGTCGTGGGCCTGGACGACCTTGCCAAAAGTGCCTTGACCCAGTAACCGCGAGATTTGGTCTGATAAGTTAGCAATTGTTCTGGTTAATAGGGGACAGGGCTCTGATCCAATCCTTACATCGCTCGGTGAGTGGTGCATCGGGGACGACGATGTAGTGGCCATCGTCATCATCGACCTTTAGACCCTTGTGGTGCGGGGGCTGTGATGGTGATTATCAGTCAGTATATGCGCTAAAAGGAAGTGTCCTGTTTTTCATCCCATGCCGTATTTCCGTCTCGAACTGCCATTTCTTTCTCGCGAGAGGGAAAAAATAGCCGCAGGGAGATGATACTCACATCGACAACGGAGCGGACTGTGACGTCCGAGGCCTTTTTCGGCGGGAACGGCGGCGGCTTGTATGTGAAACAGCGGTTGCCAAGGACGTCGACGTCCCTCCGCTTGGCCTCGTTGGCAGCCTGCTGACGGGTGGTGCGCTTCCTCTTGAGCGGGTGTGTGAGGTCGTCGTGCTGGCTGTTTGACGAGAGTGAGGTGGGAGCCGTGGTGTGCAGGGCCGAGGAACTAGTGCGGTCGCTGTTGGAGATGGTCGAAGCAGCGGCAGGCGTGTGCGTGTTCGAGGCCGAGCCCCCAACGTACTGGATGTGATAGCCGTTGCCTTGCTGCTGAGAGGACGATGAACCACCAGTAACGGCAGCGGCAGCAGGAGGATCCCGTCTCCGCTTCTTGGCATAAGGGCTGGCCGCGTCGGCAGCAGCTGGTGCTTGACTGCTGCTGACGACTGGGGCAGCGGTTCCATTGGCAACTTTGCGTCCCGTGTTGGCAGCGGCAGCGGCAGCAGCAGGCTTGCTCTGACTGTCGTCGTCATCATCATCAATGACAATGATTTCGTTGGGGAGTCCGTTGCGGTAGAATTCCTGCCAGTCTGGGCCGTTGGAACGCCGACGCTTCTTTGCGGGCTGCTGATGACTGTGGCTGTCGGCCATGGCCGTGATGGTGTTATCTGCGGAGGTGGAGGTGGTGGTAGTCTGACTGTGGTGGCTGTGATATTGCGGCTGAGGCTGAGGGTGTCGCGGTATGGCCGCGGCAGCGTGTCGGTCGTAGCCGAACTCGTACTCGTCGTGATGGGGGGCGGCGGCGGCCGTTGTGTTGCTGGAGGAAGCAGATGTGGCGTGAGGAGGAGGTCGCGGTGCCGACGGTCGCTGATGCTGGTGGGCTATGGCATGGGTGGGCGAATCGAGGCCCGTCAGGTGGTAGAGGCCGGCGGTCGAAGGCGAGTGATGTGAGGCGGCGGCGGCGGCGACGGTGGAGGACGAGGTCGCGGTCGTTGGCGACGAGGCAGGGCCACCGGTGGTAGCGAGACGATAGCTGGTGGATGAGGCCGGACGCGGCTGGTGGTGGCTCGGATGGGCGGCAGCGTACGACGTAGGATGCTGAGGATGGGGGTGACGATGGGGTTGGTAGCGAGGGAGCGTGGCCACGGCCGTGGTAGGCGTCGACATGCTCTTGGAGGGCTGCCTCTGGAGGCGGGCGGTTTAATGTGCAAGAGAGAGCGAGAGAAAGATGGGGGATGCGATATGGTTGTGCTCGATGGTCGATAAGGTGGTTTGGTGCGGAAGATGGATGAATGAGAGGAGATGGGGTGAGGGGACGACTTGTCTGGTGGTTTCGGTCGTCGTTGGGATTGATGGGGATAATAGACCAATGTACCAAAAGTCCAGTCTTGGCTGCTGGCGAGTCCTCGGGTCAGAGGGACGGGAGAGAGAGAAAGTATGTCGAGAGAGAGGGAATGGAGCAGCTAAAGTCTGAGAGTTTTAGAGGGTCAGAGGGCCCAGCGTCCACTGAAAGATAACTGAGAGAGGCTTGAAAGACTGAGAGGGAATAATGTTGGCCGCTAATGGGATGTCGGCACAATCATGTCTAGTGGACAAGGTGCGCTGTAACACTCCGTAGATGGGCAGATGCCCAGTGGAATGATACATCCAAGTACGCTGTAGGACTGCCCTGTAACAGTGCTGCAATAGTGCTGCAGTGCTGCTGCAATATGGACTTGATCCGGTCCTTGTCATTGAATCTGTGCGTTGCCCTGTGGTGCGTGCGCTGCGTCGCTGCCCCGGCCTTTGCAGCACACGGCACGCTAAAAATGCAAAATGCACAAGGGAATATCAAGACTCGTACTCGTACAGAGGAGACAGTACAGAAACAGCCCTTGTACTCGTACTCTAAGTATTATATTGCAATGGTTATGTACCTGTATCCAGCATTATTCATGTGGATAGGAGAGCAATACTCCGTAACAACATCTGATTCAACATTCAACGATCAATGACCGACCAAAGCCTGCGGCGCGGCAGAAGAGGGTTCCAGCGTTCTTGGCGTCCCAGCCAGCGACAGCCAGTGGGAGCAGGAGCGAGTTGGATCCCGCGGGCAGCGAGTTGGAACGCTCCTACCGGTGGCGTGCACCTGGCCGCACCTGGTCGCACCTGCCTGCAGCTGGCTGCACCTGTTCTGGCTGCACCTTCCTCGGGCTGCACCTTTCTCTGGTTACGGGCGCCGTCTGTCTGACAATCTCCCATTCACGTACAGGAACCACGCATGCTTTCTTTGTTTATTTCTGTCCCTTTTCCTACGGGACGTGTACTCATAATCGTTCAGTATACTCCTGCTCATTTCCTGAATCACAAACAACAACCCAACAGAACGGGGGGGGAAAACAGATAAAGACCGAGAGCCAGAGCCAGGCAAGCCAGGCAAGGCCAGAGAGGGGCCACGGTCAACCACACTGGCCGTTGTGTGGTGTGCGGCCCTTTGCCCCCCCCCTCGGCGGGGACTGGCTGGGGCGGGCTTGGACCTGGCTGGCTGGTTCAGTGGGGACGTTGTGTGCTGGGGGAGAACCGCACAACCATGACGGAACCAGTTGCCAGGTTGCCAGGCCATCACATCTGGGCATTCAAGCATTTCTTACCTGTACTGTACGTACAGGGTTGGATAGGTACGGTACAGTAAACAGGTTGTAAACTGACTGGCTGGTTTCCGTCTTGATCCAGCCGATTACTTCTGTGCCCCCCCCCCTCTGCTCTCTTCTCTTTTTCCCCCATTCTTTTATCCCAGACATCCGTCGGGAAACGTAAGCAAGCAATCGTGAATGAAGGGGAAGAAGTAGAGTCGAATGTTGGGCAAGTGCCAAGCAAGGTCGCCCGTTTTGGAAGGCGGTGCACGGTGACGACTTTGCCCCCCAGGGCTCCAGTGCCACTGTGCCAGTGGACTACAACAGACGTCACAGTGGACAAGGGAGGTCGCTGTGGACACGGCGCCAGGCAAGCCGCAAAGCAGCCAGGCAACATTCACTCTCAGCCGGGGTAATATGTACGGCTAGTATTATTCCACTCTCCGGATGTATTAATCCTCGATGCTCGTAATACTCTGTGCTATATTAATACACACTCGTATTGATTAATACCGTACGAGTAAGTATGTTGATTCATATTGACTTTGTTCCTGGTTTGTAGTATTGACAGTGTGATGATAATACGACTTCATACGCCCTCTCTCCCCTCCCGTTGCTAGCAGCAATACATATTAATACGCTGCAACCTTGCTCGTAATGGTGTGGAGGTGATGAAAGCATGTCACCCACCTTTTTGGTCTGCTCGGGGCTTTTGCTCAACCTCTCAACTCTCTCACCTCTGCACGAGTAATACATGGATTACAAGCATTTATTAATATTAATACCACATGTACACATGTACCCGAGTATTACAGAGTGATCCTCCAGTCTTGAATCAGGGACCAACCAGAGACTCGAATCAGATGACAAATGCTCCTCCCCGTCAGGTCAGCGTTCAATATCCCGAGGCACCCAATTGAAGCACTATTATGCTCCTGCCTTGACAGTGTATTGTCGTTCGCGCCTTCCGACGGACTCCCAAGCGGAAACACCGGCGGCTTGCTGACTAGTAGTATCGTATCGTACCTCCAGGGCTAAGCGATGCTCACCCAAGGCTCACCCAAGGCTCACCCCATGGTCCGTGAACCCCAGCAACATGCACGCAGTAAGACGGCATGGCATGTGGGATTCTACTTGTACTCGTCCATGTCTTCTGGTTCCAAATTGTCTGGCACAGCATCCGAGGACTTATGTTACTCCGTACTGTATCGCGGGTACATGCCGCCGCGAGTCCGAGCCGCCCGTCCTAGCCGTCAGTTCCCCTCCCGCAAGTGAAAGGCCCAGTGTAGTAGTAGTAGGCACATCAAGCAGAACTTCTTTCCTTCTTCTCTTCTCCCTTGCAGTGCATCTGTCACTGATGACATATGGACACTCATGCCTTGGTCTTGGTATTGATGCATGTGTATTGATGTGTGTGTATATTGTATAAGATGAATCCCGCCGCAGGTCCCCTCCTCTCTACAGTCCCCTGTTGAACACCACCTTTCCAGCAACGCCTCCCTTGCCGTGGAACTCGGGCTCGAGGCTATCGGCGCTAATCTCCTGGTACTGGGGGAAGACGGACAGGGCGAGGGGCAGAGCGACGAAGGAGGTGGCGGCGATGAGGCCGAGGTTGATGCCGATGGGGACGGCCATGCGGGCGCGGGGCCGGGCGGCGAACCACGGCTTCTGCATGAGGCGCTGGTACCAGGCCTGGCGGGTCTCGACGTGGTAGAGCGCGAGAGCCGGCAGGATCATGATGGGGCTGTTGTTGAAGACGCGGCTGGCGGCCGTCTCGTAGACGGCGAGGCGGGCAGCGCGCTGGCTGCGGCCGAGCGAGGGCACGTCGGACTCGGAGCGGCCCTCGGCCTTGAGCTTCTCCTTCTGCTCCTCGGACAGGACGGGGCGGACGTCGATGCCCGTGGCGATCTCTCCCCGGCGCATCAGGTACACGTTGAGCGCACCGGCCGTGGCCACGGCCGCGAAGGGCACCAGCCGGCCCAGCACGTTGCGCGTGTTCTGCGACACCTTGAGCCGCGGCACCGTCGCGTTGAGCCCCAGCGCTACCGAGCACGACGCACCCACAGCCACAAAGTACGACTTGACCAGGTCCGAGGTGCTCATCGGCGACGACTTGTTGGCGTTGGAGCTGTTGATGGCCACGTTGAGCGACTGGTTGGCCACCTGCCACCCCACCGTGCCGGCCGCGCCCAGCCCCGGCTGCAGCATGCCCGCCGTCACAATCAGGTTGGACAGCACGAAGCACGACATGCGGAACGGCAGGAACACGGGCTCGCCAGTGTCTGTTGGTCGCTTTGCGTCAGCAATTGCTCTCCTTAGTGCCCTCTTTCTCTCTCTCTATCCAAGTATATCCCCCCAATTGTATATGTATAATGCGTGCGTGGGTTCGTCCGTACCTGGGTGCAGCGTCGAGTCAACCACCTTCTTGGCGTGCCAGAGCTCCGGCGTCATGTTGTGCACCTTGCCCGTCTTGTACTCTGTCACCAGGGCCTTGGCGTTCTCGAGACCCTTTTTGCCAGCAAGGAGGGTGCTAGAAAGAGAGGGTCAGTATTGTGTATTCCCGTACAGCAGCAGCTGCTTCTACTGCGTCTTCTTCAATGCGGTGCCCACCTCGGATCCGTGACGCCCATCGTGTGCCGCACTCGGCCCCAGTACGTGTCCAGGTCATATTGCGACTTGGGCAGCTCGCGATTGCCCGGCAGCGACGACGACATGGTGACGGACTTGTCGAGAAGGGTCTGAAGAGGTGAAGAAGAAGAAGGATGGCGGAAATAAGAGACAAGCGGTGCGAGGCGTCCACGTCGTTGCGCTCGGGGTCAATCGAATGGCGTGGTGTCGTGGGCGGTCTGCCGTTTCGGGGGGTGGAGAGTGGGAGGAGGGTCTTTCAGAAAAAAATAAAAGAGGAACAGGCGATGATAAGCGACGGAGCCCGATTTCGGCTGCCAAACCGAGATAACGAGAGCTATGGCGTATGCTCCGTACGACTTGACATATTCCACCATCTACTACATTACAATTGCAATTGTACATTTATTGTGCTTTGTATGGGCTCTACCTGTCAATCATTTTCTTCTTCTTTTGCAGTTCCAAATGGATAGACCGAGGTAGTCATAATAGGTACATAAAGACATAGACAGCACAAAGTAGCTGTCAGTGAGTCCGTCAGTGGGAGTTGATGCGGGGCTGACATTTTGCTGGCAGTTGGGAGTACACACATGAAATCATCGCCTTTACTAAAAGCATTATACTCGCCGATATCTGCATACACCTTCGCACGTATCTGCCACGGCCCCTCTCCAACGATCCCACGACGACTTACTGCATCCCCCGCCAGGCTCGGTTGCACACGGTATTGCCTGTCCCTGCACTTACCACGTGCGGTTGCGGCCAGTCCACCCGGGTACCACTCGGGCACGTACGCCGGCGCGGGCACGGATGCCGATGCAGCGGTCACGATGCTGTCCATTCTGAGAAAGGCTCGTCTCAAGGACAAGGAGATGAGGATACTGATGCTGTACTTGATATCTATCCTATCCTGACTCAGCTGCAATTCTGCTGTACACTGCTACAGTAGTATTCATACTGGGTGTAGACGTGTACTGACAAAACCCAGGGGCCTCGACAATGCCGGCAAGACAACCATTGTCAAGAAGATTATGGGCGAGGATGTCAACACGGTGAGCCCGACGCTGGGGTTCATCATCAAGACGATAGACCACGACGGGTGAGCACTGAACACTCTTGCTCTTTAGAATCATCGGGCTCCATGACCGAGGCTGACCAAGTTCCTGCATGCGCTAGTTACAAGTTGAATATCTGTACGAGACAACCTGCTACATGATGCAGATTAGGGGAGAGACAGCTAATGATCTACACAGGGGATGTTGGAGGCCAAAAGACGCTCCGGTCATACTGGCGCAACTACTTTGAAAAGACTGATGCGGTGATCTGGGTCGTTGATGCAACGGATCGGCTGCGCATCGAGGACTGCCGCGACGAACTGCAGGGTCTGCTGCAGGAGGAGGTGTGTTTGCCTGTTTGCCCAGGGGAAGTTTGAGAAGCCGATTTGAAACTCCTTGAAGACTAACAAGTGTGCAGCGCCTGTCGGGAGCGAGTCTCCTCGTGTTTGCCAACAAGACGGACGTGGAGGGATGCATGGACGAAGACGAGATCCTCCAGGTGACGACGACCTCCCCTCTTTTCTTTTTTTTCCCACACGCGCACACACCTGGAGGGAGACCCGGCTAACGGACATCATAGGCCCTCCAACTTGAGTCGGTGCGGACGCATCAGTGGCGGATTCTCCGATGCAGTGCCATGACGGGCAAGAACCTAGAGGAGGGGCTGGCGTGGGTGGTGGCAGATGCCAAGAAGCGGCTGTTTCTGTATTAGAATTTAGCAGGCAAACGGGGACCCTGTATTGCTCTGTGCGTACGGAGTAGAGGAAGCGGGGTTGTTGCCATAGATGGTTGCCGTGACACTGGCACTCTATTTTCTGTAGCTCTATAAGTACAAGCATGCATGATGATGACCACGAACGAGTAGACGGGCGAATAGAGACGTTTGTTTGCATGAGCATCGTCTACGGAATACCTGTATCGATATCGTATCATACCGTATTGTACCGTATCGTAGCACTAGTACGGAGTAGTCTTGGGTGATTAATCAGCACGCGCGGGGTCGTCGCGAACCTGACGCGTAAACAAGAAAGAGTTTGGCAGTAGCGACCGAGTGAGTGTGCGGAGTGCACTTGCCAATAATACGAAAGACGAAAGAGCAGAATGGTCAGCATCGTTGATCTTTGCATCCGCATCGTTGACTCTTGCTTGGGTCTTGACTCTTGAGACAGACGGACGGAATCATGTGCATTAGAAATGTCGGTTTCATCTGTTGGCTGAATGCCGGGATTAATTATACTGCATAATGCACCTTGAACTTAAGCAGCAGGCCTCCCTTTGGGCCTCCTGCCTCCCTCTCACTCTCTCCCTCTCCCCAGGGCCAAGCCCGTTGGCAGACGACAGAATGGAGTACGAGTGCGGCAGAGATATCCACAGAACTGCGCCGAAACTTGGTACAAAGGACGAAAGAGTACAAGCAGTGCTACTATAAATACTAGTCAATACTAGTCACTAGCAGTACTAGTCAGTACTCGTACTAGAGCGATAGAGCAATAGAGCAATAGAGAGAGAGAATACACACATTGACACGCTCGTATGTGCATAGGCCGCCCAGGCCCCATACTTTGGTCATAGGTCAGTGGTCAATGTCAATGGTCCACGGTCATAGGGCCATTGTAATTACCCCTGTCACAGCCTCAGCAGGGAGCAGGGATGGCCGACTTGCGGCCGGCAAACCAAACAAACCTCCATCCCACTTGTTGTTCGTCTTGTTCGTCTATTACCGACTTGGAGACGAAAAAAAAACACGACTCTCCCCAACTCTACGTCGACTAGACACCATTTCCTTACGTCGTTCCTCACATCCTTGGGGGGAAAAAAACAACACACCCGCTGTCTCAGGTCACATCTAGACGACGACAACATCACGAGCAGCGCACAGAGTTTGGTGTGTGTGTGCCCAGACGACACTTTGGGGGGACGCCACGACGACGCCCGCCCTGCGAAAGAGAGCGCCAGCCAGCCAGCCATGTCCGACGAAGTATCCCAGTTCCTCGAGTCGGTCGAGCGCCTGCGCGGCCAGCAGATTGAGGAGGATGAGGTCCGCACAAAAGAGCTCGAGGACTATCTAGCTGCCAAGCGAGAGAGGCAAGCCAGGAGACAGGGTGAGTTTCTTTGCCTTGTTGATGCTTCTTTGTTTATTCGTATTCTCCCAAATTCAAATTTGTCTAGACAGACAGACAGACAGACAGACAGTGTTTCTTGCCCCTCTACGCGCTTGAGTGTCGTCACCTTCTTTCCCTTGTTGGTTGGGGCGCAATTTCCCTGCTCTTTCCACCCACGCGACATGGCCTTGCTGCCTGGACACCTGAACACCTGAACACCTAGACACCTGGACAATAAACTGACCCCTCGACGAACAGAACGCGCCAGGTCCATCTCACCCCAGAAGCCCTCGTCGGCGTCGACGTCCATGGCCAACACCCCCTCGCCGCGGTCGTCCCGCATCCTCGATGCCCCGAGGATCGACTCTCCCACCGTCAACCACGATGCCATGTCGAGCCTCACCGGCTCAGACTCCCCCTCCAAGGAGAACGTCTCCCCGGCCGACTCCGACTCCAAGACCTCGACCGCCTCCTCTGCCTCCCCCGCCAGGTCCTCCACCCTCTCATGGCAGCAGAGGCGGCCCGTGTCCCGTGGGAACCCGCGTCCGCTGAGCCTCGTCGCCGCCCAGAACGCCTCGCAGAGGTCCTCCGTCATCATGTCCCAGGACCCTCTGCCTACCGTTGCTCAAGACGAACCCGAGCCTACGCCCGAGCCTACGCGTCAGCCCGAGCCTGAACAACAACCCCAGGCCCAGACTGAGTCCGAGGAGACGCTCTCGCGTGACCAGATCGCCCAGAGCCTCGGCTCCAGGGACCCATCTTGGTTCCGCCAGACCGCCGACCGCGGCCAGTCCTCGCTCGCCTACAGACGCAGCCAGGTCGAGTCCCAGGACCGCTCCGAGGCTGCCCTCTCCAACGCCCAGCTGCCCGGCATGTCGGCCAGGTCTACCGCCTCGAGCGAGAGGTCGCCTTCCATCTCGAGTACGAGCACCGCCCAAGGAAAGCTTGCTGCGCCCTTTCCCCTGAGCCTGTCCCGCCCCGACGACTCGGTCCAGGACGACCCTTCCATCGACCACCTCGTCAAGTCGCCCGGCCGCGCGTCTCCGACCCGCTCCGGGTCTCCTACCAAGGGCATGGGCGGCTTCGTCCAGAGTGCCATGATGAAGAGAACCGACAGCGTCAAGCGCTGGAGCGTCCAGAGCCCGCCCGGCCTCACACGCGCCGATACGGTCACCTCGAACCGCACCAGCACCTACGGTCGTCCCAGGCCCATGAGCTTCGTCCGCCCCGAGACTTCCAAGCCGCCCGGGACACCCGAGAGGAGCCGGCCTACGTCTGCTGCGTCGCTGAGTCGTGACAGCACCGGCGACGACGCCACCCCCAAAGCCCCCACCTTGGCCTCGCCCACCCTAGACTCCAAGCGCAGCTCTCAGGATGATATCCGTAGCGTCCCCTCAAGTCCCTCCAAGTCCATGGAGCCTAGACGATGGAGTCCCACGAAGCCGACTTGGCTGGATACCGCCCTCAACAAGCCCGACACGCCCAAGTCGCCTACGAAGCCTCACACGCCGACGCAGCCTTCCTGGATGGCAGACCTCAATAAGACTCGTGCCGAGCGCGCAAACACGGGTGAGAGCGGACACGGCCGCTCGGGATCCGTGTCGTCGCATAAACACCAGGTCAGCATTGGCGGACTTATGCGGTCCTCGCCAATGGGAGTCGGTGTAAAGCCCAACACGACCGATCTCGGAGGGATCTACTCCCCCCCTGCCCGGGGTAACCGGCCCGAATTCGGCCACGTCTCCAAACCCAGCCTGACGAGCCCAATCGCCGCCTCCAGGCCGTCAGCCTCTCTAGCAGCAACGCTGCAGCCCGAAGAAAAGTCCCCAACCAAGGAGAAACCCGAAGCCACCCCCGAAACGACAGCACCCGCGTCACCTGCAAAGGAAGAGATGGACACTGCCCGGTCCGCACCGGCTTCGGCCCCGGCCCCAGAGCAGCCCGCTGCCACCACCACAAACAGCCCCCTCTCGCCGTCCAAGCCCACGGCCAAGCCCGAGACGCCGCCCAAGAAGGACTTCCGCTCCACTCTGCGCCAGCGGCCCGTCGACTCGGGACCCGCCAAATCGGAGGAGCCCGAGTTTAAAAACGCCCTCGGCAACCTGCGACGCGCCCGCACGCAAAACTACGTCGCCCCCGACGAGCTCAAGGGCAATATCCTCCGCGGCAAGGCCGGGCTCAACACGACGGGCGGACCCCAGAAGACGGAACGCAAAGACGAATTCAAGGAGGCCATACTCAAGAAGCGAGACGACTTTAGCAAGGCCCAGTCCGAGGGCAAGGGAGTCACGCGCACTGCCTCGAACACCAGCAGCGATGCCCTCCCCGAGGGTCTGGCACGTCGTGCCCAGCTCGGCAGGCGCGCTGGATCCCGCGACGACACGGGCTCTGCGAGCCCCGGGTCATCCTCGTCCGTCAAGAGCCCTGAGCTTACAGACCGACCGCTGCCCACGTCGAGATCGCAGGAGGCCGTCGTCTCGAGCCCCAGCCCCAGCAGCGCACCCAAGCCGTTTGGCGTTGCCGGTCGCGTTGGCGGTGGAGGGAAGCTTGCCGACCGGTTCAACCCAGGGCTGGCCGGCATGCTGGCTAGAGGCCCCCCTCCTATGTCCTCCGAGGGTGGCAAGAGCAGCTCTCCTGCCGCCACCACCAGCGATAATGCCAGCCCTGATGCACCCTCTGCCCCAGGCCCACAGCTGACGCACATGACCAAGGCTAGGGCGCGTGGTCCTAGGCGGAAGGCGCCTTCGTCTGCGGCAGCGTCGCAGAAGTCAACGACCGCGCCGGTCGCCAAGCCTGAGCCCATTCCTGAGACGGCTGAAGAGACGAAGAGGCCCTCGCCTGTGGTGTCGCCCAAGGAGGAGGAGGAGAAGCCGCTGGGTCTTGGCCTGACTGCCCAGGAGCCGGCAACCGCGGCCAAGTCTGCCGCCCCCTCCATCCAGCAGCAGGTGGCCGCCATGGCCGCCTCGCGGAACAAGCCGGCCGCCAGCCCCGAGCGCCAGCGTGCCGACCCTCCTTCTCCCCTCAAGCCCCAGAAGACTGGCGGGGAGGCGTCGCTGCCTGGATCCCCCAAGAAACTTGATGTGAAGCGCGTGTCCAAGTTCCTCGACGACTCCACCACTGCCGCCCCTGCCAAGGCCGATCCGGTCCGGGAGCTTGCTCATCGTCGCACGGGGTCCACCTCACCTGTTAAGATTGGGTCGCCCACCAGGACGGAGGAGACCAGGGAGCCCGTCACGCCCGCTGCTGCCAGCAAGGTTTCCTCGCGCATCAGCGCCGCGATTGCCAAGCCACCGTCCCCGTCGCCGACTCCGGCCCCCAAGCCGCGCTTCGACTCACCGTCGCGCAGCAGCCCCGGCCCCAGCACTCCCGTCGAGAAGCCCCGCCCCTCACCGATCGCGACGCGCCAGCTGCCGCCTGCACCGGTCAACGACGCCACCACGGCGTCGCCCATTGACGCGCCTGCGAGGTCGCCGTCAAAGCAGACGCGTGAGGCGTCGTCTCTGCTGACTGACTTCTTCGGCCCGGACCGCCCCACACGCGACTACAAGGTCGACCCGGCCGCACTCCTGGACGCGCGCCCCGACGAGGGCACGGACATCAAGACGCTCAAGTGGCAGATGTTCCAGATTAGTGGCGATGGGAAGAAGCAGTCCGTGCAGGCGCACAATGAGCACACCCTGTTCGAGAAGGAGATGTACATTGCCACCCACGAGTTCACTTCCCCCAAGAGCAGCAGGAAGACCACGGCTGTCTACTTCTGGGTCGGTGACGAGGTATCCCCCTCAGCGGCCGAGGATGCCCAGCTGTTCGCGCAGCGCGAGGCACGCTCCCTCGGGGCCGGGTCCCCGATCCGTCTGTCCCAGGGCAAGGAGACGGGACCGTTCCTGCAGGCCATTGGTGGTCCCGTAGTGACGCGTCGCGGGTCTAGCCACAAGCACGACTCGCTCGCACCGAGCATGCTCTGCGGCCGGAGACATCTCGGCCAGGTAGTCTTTGACGAGGTGGACTTCTCGCCCGCCAGCCTCTGCGCCGGCTTCGCGTACCTCGTTGCCCACGCGGGCAAGTGCTACCTCTGGAAGGGCAAGGGCAGCGGCGTCGATGAGCAGGGGTGCGCCCGCCTGGTGGGCATGGATATGACGCTCACAGGAGACCTCATTGAGCACGACGAGGGCGCTGAGCCAGAGTCCTTCTGGGGTCTGTTTGCCGATGCTGGCACTGCTGCCGCGGCTAGGCCGCACTCGGCTGATCACTGGAGGCTGAAGCCTAGCTACAGCATGTACGGGGGAAGACTGTTTTGCTCGGACGCCGATGCGAAGCAGCAGGTACGTTATTTCCCCTCTTCACCCTCTATCCGTATATGTGGTACTGACAAAGATTTAGATCCTTGAAATCACCCCCTTCAGCCAGGTCGATCTGTCCCCCTCCCGGATCTACATCCTAGACGCCTTCTTCGAGATGTACGTCGTGGTGGGCGCCCGCGCCCAGGGCCAGTTTGCCTCGTTCCGCAACGCCCTCAACTTTGCGCAGGAGTACGCCATCCTGGCGGCCAGCATTGAGGACAGGCCCTTTGTCCCCGTGTCGACGGTCGTGCTCGAGGGCGTGCCGCGCGACCTGAAGCGCGTGTTCCGCAAGTGGGACGACGACAGGAGCCCGACTGTCACGCGGGAGAAGTCGGCCTCTGCCTCGCCTGCTCTCTCATCGTCGGCCTCGGGAGGACTCAAGAGGGGGAGGAGTCTCCGTGTCTTGCCGCTTACGCACGCGCTGCAGGCCCTCAGGGAATAGGACCCCCTGGGAGTCGGACACGAGCTGAAGTAATGCCCTCCCGGCCTGAAGAGCTAATAGTGTGGGAGCAGAGAGTGGGAAGTGGAGAGAGGTGTTTGCATGTATGGATAGCTATTGTATTTTTCTAGCATGGTGTTGCTTTTTGCATTGCGTGAGGGTAATGGACGGGATAGATGAATGATGAGTTACAGCACGCAGAGAAAGTTCAAACATCCCAAGTGACGTGAAGTGCAGCTGACGGGCATCGAAGTTATCGCGATAGGGTAAGTTGATATGCCAAGGCTACCTATCACATGCTTGATGCATTTACAATGTAGCAAGGACACATTTGAGTTCAAAGTTGCTTTGTTTATTTCTTTGTATATCTTTTTTTCGTATTTGCAAGGTGTTACATGAGCTCCCTACACGGGTATCAATCATTTCTTCTTCGTCTTTCTTCTGTCGTTCATTTCCTTCTCTTGAAAGCCCGGTTGCTTCGTCTCGTCTGGGACTAACAGGCTCATAAGAGCTCGTGAGCGATTTGGTTTTGTTTTCCAAGATGGTTCGTTCTCTTTCCAAGTGAGAGATTGGATGTGGATGGTGTGGGTTGATTTAGAGAGACCCAACGGTGGTGTCGACGCCCGAGGTGGTGGCCTTTTCGGGCTGCTCGGCACTGACGGGGACGGGAGTAGGCTCGCCCCTCGCCTTGGCGGTGAGGGAGACGAGCTCGTCGAGCATGTGGTCGCGGGTGGTGCGGGTGAGCTGGTCGACGTCGGCGGCTGTGAGGCCCTTTGTGGGGATTGGGTCAAGGACTGTGAGGAGTTAGCACACGAGCGGGCGGAGCGAGGGCAGCCCCCGGCAGGGCCGCCGGAGGCATAACAAGACAAAGAAGTATAGACAAAGAGGGGACAAGCGAGCGCAGCGAGGACAGCTCCCGGCAGGGCCGCCGGAGGCAAAGGAAAAAAGGAAGGAGGGGGGGGTTCGACGTACTCTTGATGGGGATGCGACCAGAGTTGAAGACGAAGCCCTTGATGTAGAGGACGTGGCTGTAGTTAGCGACCACGCAGGGGACGATGGGGACACCGGCCTGGACGGCAAGGTGGAAGGCGCCCTTCTTGAAGGGGAGGAGCATGGGCTCCTTTGCGTAGGAGCGGGTGCCCTCGGGGAACATGTAGACGCTCTGGCTCTTTGCGCGGATCTCGTCGGCGGCGCCGCGCATGGCCTCGCGGGCGTCGGAGGAGTTGCGGCGGTCGATGAAGATGGAGCCGGAGAGGGACATGAACCAGCCGAGGAAGGGGATGCGGCGGAGCGAGGCCTTTGCGGTGACGCTGCAATATTTGGGGAACATGGCGCCGAGCATGAGGACGTCGAGCTCGGTCTGGTGGTTGCCGACGAAGACGGCGGGGCGGGTGGTGCCGAGGACGTCGTTGGGGTCGTCGACGTCGAACTGGATGCCGGTGGTGAAGCGCATGACGTGGTGGAAGTAGCGGGCCGTGGCCCACTGGGCGATCTGCTGCTTGCCGACGAGGGTGAGGACGGTCGAGGCGACGACGCCGAACACGGTCGCGGCCAGCAGCGACATGTACGAGGCCAGGACGCGGGCGACGAAGCCGGCGCGCGGCACGGCCAGCGACACGACGTAGAGGGCGACGGTGAGGGCGGCATAGCCGCCCAGGAAGTAGATGATGTAGCCGAGGATGGACATTATGCTTGTCTTTGTCTGTGTCTATGTGTCTAGTATCCTCGATCTCTCGCGGGGGGCGTGGGTGGTCGCGGCTATATCTGTTCGTGTCGTGTGTTGCAAGATGCCGAGGCCGAGACCGGGGTGGTGGTGGTGGTGGTGGACCAAAAAGAGTGAGTGGTTGTTGGTTGGCAAAGGCAGAAAAAAATCAAAGAGAGAGTGTGTGTGGTGGACGGATAGAGTGTGTGTGTGTTAAAGGCGGGGTGATGTCAGGTGGCAGGCACGATTGGCGATGTGACTTTAGCAGGATGCCATAGCCGGATTGTCAGATGACTAGTACTAAGAGAGAGAGAGAGAGAGAAAGGGGGGATGAAGCTGTGTGCGCGGTCCACGATGCTGCTTCCGAGTTTCTAAGCTCAAGGTTTGCTCGGCGAGTGCGTACACGGTCAATACTGATTACGGCCGGCTTTGGGGCCGTGGTGAGAGGCCGCGGGGTGCCTGGCGGTGAGAGCTGAGGATCCACCGGGGGTTCATATCGAGCGGCGGGCAGGCTGCGGGCTACGAGGGAGGAGATTGATAAGGTCTTGTCTTGTACGGATAGGAGCATTGAGAGGTTGTCATGGGCAGTGCGAGGTAGATTCTCCATGATGGAATAACACGTGCACATAGTACGAGTACGTGATATGTAGAGCAATCAATGACATAGATAGATCGATGCAGAGAGATGGATGTAAAGAGAGAATGCTACCTTGGCACTTGGAGGACAAAGAGCAAAGGCAATGACGCAGCCACACAATCACGTGCCAGTTTCTATGGCAGATGGCCCCCTGCAATCCCCTGTAGCCCCCCAATTCCCCTGTAGCCTCTCTCTGTGGCCACTGGCAATCACTGCATCCACTAATGGCACCCGCTGAATCCACTGGAGAGCGCTAGACTGCATCAATTCCGGGGGTGCTCGAGCTCGTGCTATCGATGGACTCATCCACTATCAAAACCAAGGTAATTAATTGGACTGCCAGCCAGGCAATTACTCCCCGAGGCCTCGATTGTCTCGTAATACCCGACATCGCCAACGGCTTCATTCAACTCTGCCGAGCCACATACAGCCACAGCCACAGCACAGCATTTCCTCCCATCCCAAGCTCTCCAACAATTGACCCAACCGACTGCCTGTATACCAACTCCCGCCCTAGACCAGCTTCCTCTTCTTCTTCAACCCCCCTCCGAGCTCGCTGGGCGCCATACCATCCCCCCCGCCACGACAAGACCATGATTGCCGCCAGGTCGTAAACCAACCAACCGACAAACCAGTCTTCCCCTTTCAGTACAGTCGAGTCCAGAGTTTTACCAGCCATGGCCTCCCCGTCTCTCCCAACCGACGCCAGCGGCCTGAGCAGCAGCAGCCCGGCCGGCGACCTGCCCCCCATAGACGCCCTCTTCCTCATCGACTTCGACGTCAAGAAGGGCTACACGATCGCCTGGAAGCGCACCGTCCCGGGCCTCGACCTCGACGGCCGCGTCGAGTACAAGTCCCTGCCCTCGGGCCTGCACACAGTGACAGATGACCTCATCTACTTTGTCCACGACGGCGCCCACGCCGGCCTGAGCGCCTTCGTCAACGCCCCCTGCGCCGAGGAGGAGGCCCGCAACGCACGCATGATGGCCGTCGGAATCCTCGTGCCCCTCAGCTATGGCCGCCTCGGCCGCGCCTGGATGCACGCCGGCGCCCTCAAGGCTCTGGCCTCCCGGCTGGCCAACAGCAACGATCGGGCTGACACGGCCTGTCTCCAGACATACTGGGACACTGCCACCGCCGCCGCCAGTGACAATAACAAGCAGCAGCAAAAGAACACGACGACGACTACGTCCGGTGCGGCGGCGGCTGCTGCCCCGGCATCTCCTACAGTCACCTTCTCGGAGCTCCCGACGTTCCCCTCGCAGAAATCCTCCAAGACCAGTCAGCACAGCAGGAAGCGCTCCTCGTCAGACGGCGCCTCCCTGTCCCTCGCCCCGGCAGAGTACACCCTCTCGCCGTACCACCCGGCCTGGAGCCTCACGCGGCTCCTCGACAAGTTTGGCCCCCTCGTCTTCCCTATCCACAGAGCCGCCCTGCTACGGCAGCGCATATTGATATCATGCCACGCTCCTGTCCATGAAATATGCGACTTTGGTACGCCTTCCTTCTCTCTCTCTCTCTCTGTCTTCTCTTCTATCCATATCTAACCCATCCTGTCCAGTGTACAACCTGTCCGTCCTGTCCAACATCCCTCTCTCGCTCGCCAACGTCCTCCCCGAAGCGTCGGCGTCAGCTCAGCGGCTACGGCCCCTGTTCGCCATCGGTGTTCACGACGTGCCCTTCCTAGCCGACGACTACGAGGCCTCGCGGCGGCGCGCACGCGGCGAACTCGTCGACGGCGAAGCCGGCACCGGCTGGATCGCCTGCACAACGGACAGCATCCTCGCCATGAAGGACACCCTGTGGGACATGCTCATCACCATGCCAGCCGAACACCCCAACACCCCCAACGCCCCCGGCGCGCACTCCTGGCCCGTCGTCGAGTGCCCCCGCGGCCACCCCGTCAAGGCCACACAGCGCGACCTACGCCGCTTCGCCACCCTGCGCGCTGGCCTCGCCCAGCTCTCTTCTTCTTCCGACTCGGTCTCCCCGCCTACCACATCATCCTCCGCCTCGGTCCGCTCCCAACTGACCGGCGCTGCCCCGCCGCCCCGCCCGGCCGACGACTCGTACGACGCCCTCGCCGAGCCCCTGAGCTGGACCGCCCTCGCCTACAACGGCTACATGTGGTGGGCCAGCGCGGGCGAGCAGCACCGCTCCGAGGAGCAGGAGGAGCTGTCCCGCGACGCGGCCCTCCTCGCCGACCTGGCGCCCTCCGCGTCGTCCCTCACACCGGGCCACCAGCCCCCCATGAGTGCCACCTCCGCCCGAGCCGATCCCCTCGTCGACTCAACCGCGTCGCTGACCGCGCGGGGGTCGCAGCCTATCTCATCCGCTGCTGCTGCTGCTACCGACCAGGCACAAGGAGGAGGAGGAGGAGGCCAGGCCCGCGTCGAGCTCGCCACGATAGCCTACTTCCACCGTCTGACCACCCACATGCTCACCATCGTGTCAGACATTGTCGACAGCACCGACGAGGCGTACCCCGCGCCGTACACGGATGCCGAGATTGACAACGGCGATGATGCCGTGGAGAGTGATGCCCTCGTCAACAGCAGTGACGACACCGACGACGACGAGAACCCCGTTGTGGTTGACAGTCGCGCAATGGAGAGTATGGGCCTCGACGTGTGGAGTCTGTCGGACGCCGAGTTCGTCAAAGCCCTGGTCGAGACGTATTTCCACAGGACGGCGCGGACAGAGGGCAAGGGTGTCGAGGTGTGCGGTGTGCGGGTGTGCTAGGCGTTTAAAGTTATTGTCATGGGTTGTGTATACATGTATACACTGTTGTTTCGTTTCGTTTTTTTTTTTGCAGCGTCTTGTTCATAGTTGCACATGGGTTGGTTTGGTTTGGTCCGGTTCGGTTCGGTTTCAGCATTTCATCAACAGACATACAATTCCATGGATACGAGTAGTAGTAGGTATACCAAGTAATACGAATCGTTATGGAACGCGCAACAAGAAAAAACACGCCAGGGTGACAAAGACAACTCCGTCCAGCATTTGCGTATTTCATCATGTTTCCTTCTTTGTCCGCCAGTCTCTTTTTTGCGAATAATTACAATTACAATGCCCAACTCCCAAAGTCACTTGAATCTTGAAGCGTGGAGCCCTACGACTCATCCTCCGTGTCCGTGTTGGTGTCGCTCGTGTCCGCCTCCTCCTCGTCCGTATCGCTCTCCTCATCCGACGAGTCGTCGTCCTGCTTCCTCCTGGGTTTCGAGGGCGGCGCTTGGCCCGTCTTAAGGGCGTGCATCTGGCCGGCGATGGAGTCTAGAAGAAGATTGGTCAGTTTGTGTTCATTGGGAGAAGATAAATAGGATCGTGCTTACCCTCTTCCGGCTCGGAAATGTCATCCTCGGCAGCCATCTCGGCAGCCTTGCTGGCCTCTTCGACGACCATGGTCACATCCATGCGCGTGTCGAAGCCGACATACGAGTCGCAGATGACGTGCAGGACAAACGTGTAGTGGCCGGCCTGGGGCGGGGCGGCAAACATGGCCTTGAGCGTCTGCATGGCAAACGTCGGCTTGCCCTCGTCGTCGAGGACGGGCTGGTCAAAGTGGGTGAAGGTGAAGGGGGGCACGGCCATCTTGCCCTGCTTAGAGTCGCTGAGGAAGGCGTGCCACCTGGGTGCCTGTGGCCGGGCGTAGTAGGGGGCGTGGGTGAGGGGAGGAAGGACCTTCTTCTCGTCGACTGAGATAGGCTTGCCGTCGGGGCCCTTGATGGTCTTCTTGCGTCCCGTGATGGCCTCGAGATCGTCCTCGGCCGCATCCACGTCTTCGAGATCCAGCTCGTTGACCTTGGGCACCTTGTCCGTCCCGGGCGGGATGAAGCGGCCCTTGATGACCAGACTGACGAGCGATGACGGGATGATGATGCGCTCGCCGGTCACCTTGAAGAAAGCCTTGTCCACGCGCAGGTACGGGAGCTGCTTGCTCACGCTCAGTGCCGTCTTGTACTGCTCCTCCGTCAGGAGGCCCTTGCCCACGGCCTTTTCCCTGCGCTGCGCGTCGGGCTGGTCCATGAACTGCTGGACAGTGATGTGGTTGCGCGACCCGCCCTCAGCGGCGGCGGCAATCTCGGGGGTGAAGTGCGGGAGCTGTAGGAGCGGCGATGCGCTGGGCGCCACGGCTTGGATCAGGTACTGGTTGACCTTGAACGATTCAAGGATGGGCGTGATGTTGCCAAAGGCGAGCGAAATGGTGGCAAACGAGTCGCGGAGGGCGCGCGCAATGGGCGCCACCTCGTACTTGGCCCGGGTCAGGTTGGCGTCGTCGAGGTCGATGCGGCCCAGGTACGCCCACAGGAGCCCCAGGGCCTTGCGACGCGCACCGCAGTCGAGATCCTCGAGGGCCTCCTTGTCCTTGGCAGAGAAACCGCAGGCAAACTCGGAAGAGCCTTCGGCAGCGGCGGCAACGATGCGCGACTCAAGCTTGGACAGGCCGGCGTCGGCCTTGTCGCCCTTGAGCAGCTGCTCGTACTCCTTGCCGTTGCTGAGAGCGTGGATGATGCCGGAAGCGTCGATGGGGTCCTCGTAGTGGCGGAACAGGTCGTTGGCGCTCTCCATGAGCACACCCTCCTTGGACCTGCGCTTCGCGCCGTACCACCACGAGCCCACCAGGTAGGGGAGCAGGACACCGAGGAGCAGGGTGTAGAGGAGCATGACATACTTGCCGTTGCCATCCTCAACGATGAACTTGGGAAGGGCGATTCCGATGCTAAGGCTCTGCTTTCCATCCGGGTGGCCGAACTGGATGTAGTTGTTGCGCACCTCCTCGTCCGTAAGGGCCTGGTACGCCTTGGTGAGGCCGACGTAGTAGTCGTTGAGCGACTCGATGGTCTCGTTCTTGGCAGGGTCGGGCCTGATCTTGTCGGGGTGGAACTTGACTGACAGGCGCTTGTAGCGCGACTTAATTTCCTTTTCGGTTGACGACTAGATGGACGAACGTACGCGCAAGTTAGTTACCGTGTCTTCCCTTGCGTTGTTTCGTTTGTCGTGCGCGCGAGAAAGGAAACGCTGTTTGAAGAGCTCCGCTGGGAGAACTCGTGCGAGGGGGAGGTAATTCTGCGAGACTCACGTCTGGGATTCCGAGAACGTCATAGGGGTTCCAGATCTTGGGCGTGGTGATCTGGGTGACCATGATGAGGTAGGCCATGGCGGCCATGAGGGCCCAGCCGACCAGGGCGGCGAGGGCCCTCTTGACCTTCCGTTGCCTCCTCTTGTCTGCACTCCGCAGACTCTCTATAACGGCGGCATCGTTGGGCTTGAAGTCGGACTTGATGCGCGGCGCGATGTTATCGTCGGCGGTCGACGGGCGCAGGAGCGTATACGTCAGGGGGAGTGTCACGAGGCCGCTGACGGTGAGGATGAAGAAGGGAAAGAACTGGCCCTGTCGGAGGGGAGCAAGAGCAAGTCAGTGCCTGCGCGCGAGGTACGGAGAGAAGGAGAACAGCTCGTTTGGCCTGCGGTGGGTTTCTGGGGCTTGCTGGGGATTGCTGGGGAAGACTGACCTGTTCATCGTACGAGTAGTCGGAACTCATGGTGCCGTCGGATGGGGGCTCTCAGCCCTTCTCGCGATGGAGAGAGGGGCGAGCGAGGCAGTCGGGATAAAAAGGGAAAATGAGCGAGAACGAGATGCCGAGATAGAAATGACTGACAGACACGACAATGAGGGACGAAGGGCAAGAAACGGGGAGGAATGAGAAGGAAAAGAAGAAGGAGAAGGAGGCGGGTAGAGAGATGTGTTCCGCTCGCACACACACACACACAAAGAATCGTGGGTTGGCCGATATAAGCCCAAGCTGTCCCCAAAGTTCAAAGGCTCAAAGGCCAAAGGTGTCCTGACAGTCGAGAGACCCTCAAAGCTGGTCTGTCATTGGTCCGCTGTCGGATTTTCAGTCCTTCCCCCACCGACGTCAGGGCGCCACCGTGTTCTAATGGCATTACGTGTATTATGTAATGCGGCAATGCCCAATGAAATATGGATCCAGGTTTCCAGCGTATTGTTGGTTGATGCATATTAGCGGCACTTGGACTGCGTATTATTAGTTACCTAGGTGCCTAGTAGGTGTGATCAGATCTTACCCGTTCCTTCCTTCCCTCCTTCGTTCCTCCCTTGATGCATCCTGCTCCCTTCTTGTTAAAGTACAGGTCGTGCCTGCCTTTGTATCAGCACATTTCAAAGTCAGGTGACTAAGGATGGGTCATCAGCTCCATCCATCTTGAAACCCTGCACCTCTGAGTTGATGATATGTTCCTCGGCCTCGAGGTCAGGCGCCGCCGCAAATGGCATGCGGTACCGCGACTGCGAACATACTTCCCCCTTAAACAATTGCCGGTCTTTGCCCCGGACCTTCGCGAGGCCTTGGTGCCGCCTTCTCCTGGCTCGACTTGAAATCGGTAACCTGGTCCAAGGCATCGTTTCTGTATTGCAGCGCCTGTACAGCCAGACGAGACTCACACGTGGGGATGAGAGTCGGTACGACTTTACCATCGGCAGCGCGGGAGGTATCCTCGTCGTTGACTTTCAGCTTGCACATCTCTTAGATGACGAATGTGGCTGCGTTGGTTGAGGAGACTGGCCGGGAGCTACGAGAACGACCGTAAAGCGATGATCTCTCCAGAATAGTGAACTGGCTACTCATATACGATCGGTCTGTCATACTGGTCTCGTCTCGTTATACCGAGTATGGGTATATGCTTACAGCGTGACTGTTATGTCTGCGCACCGCGCCTTGCCGTCGACGGCCGAGTCCGGGGGATAAAGAGTGCGGAGTCCTCCGCATCGAAACTCGACTGGCGCACCGCGGATCCAGATTCATATATGTCTGCCAAAGTACCTGTCGCCTTCGTTCTAAACTTACTACGGAGTACAGATATCACGCAGATGCTCTTATCACACATTTAGCCGGCACAGTGAATCATCCATATCAGTACATGTACATACCCCCACCCGCAGCAAACCCGCGCAATCGAGCAACACCAAATGATATCTACCTATCCACAAGAAGCCGGAAACACATGCCTGCACCCTGCCGAGCTACAGCCTACGGGTACTATGATAGTGTACGACTCTCCGGCGATGCGCATCGGCTCCTGATTGGCGCCGTCCAGGGTACGCGATAAGAACATGTTCGATATCGGCGGTCTGCGCCGGACCTCGAACAGGTATAATATACTACAACCACTCCTCGGAAGTCTGCAATTGAAGGATGTGGCCAATTTATATATACATGTATATATATACATGTACCTCTGGCTGTAATTCCATGAGCACTGGCAAGCCAAGTATGCATTGAGGAGCCCTATCTTGACAGCATCACACACACACACACACACACACACCAAGCGACTTATACGCCCTCTACACAACCATGGACTCCCCCGTGGAAACAAAACCCGAACCGCTGGTTCACAGCACCCTCTCCGACCCCGAGGCCGCCAATGGCACCAGTATCGAGACGTCCCCCGGGCGTATCAGACGATGGATCCGGGCCATCGGCGCCGAGGAACTGGGCATCGAGCGGATCCCGTCATCCATGCGCACCGACCAGTCACCGCGCGACCTGTTCAGCGTCTTCTTTGCATCCAACTGCAACACGGCGACCGTGGCTTTGGGGTACCTGGGCCCAGCGGTCTTCGGCATGGGGTGGTGGGACTCATTCGCGGTGATCCTGTGCTTCAATGTGGTCGGGGCGCTGCTCCCGTCGATGATGGCGACCATGGGCCCGCAGCTCGGCCTGCGCACCATGGTGATACCGCGATACAGCTTCGGCTGGTGGCCGGCACGGGCGCTGGCCGCGCTGAGCACCATCAACACTATTGGCTGGGCGATCGTCAACGGGATATCGGGCGCGGGGGTGCTGTACGACGCCGGAGACGGGCAGCTGCCCCTCGCGGCGGCGGTGGTGATCCTCGGCGTGGTTTCCATCGTCCTAGGCCTGATGGGGTACCACGTTGTGCATCTGTACATGCGGTGGTCGTGGGTGGCCGTGGCGGTGTGCTTCGTGGTGGTGGCTGGGTTCGGCGCCGAGCACTTTGTCGACGTGCCGATGCCGGCCCCGGGCGCGGCCGCGGCGTCGAGCGTGCTGTCCTTTGCCACGTCCATCATCGGCTACCAGGTCGCTTGGGTGGCTGTCGCTGCCGACTACGGCGTCTACATGCGCGAGACGGTGCCGCCCCGCGCCGCCTTCGGGTGGATGTACCTAGGACTCATTGTGCCGCAGGTGTCCCTCGAGTGGCTGGGCGCGGCGGTGGGCACGCTGATCCGCAGCGACGACGCGCGCTTCGCGGCCGCGTACGCCTCCCGGGGCATAGGCGGGCTCATCGGCGCGGTGTTTGACGACAGGGGCACCGCCATCCGCGGCTTCGGCAAGTTCATCGAGGTCGTCATCAGCTTCGGCACGCCCGCCGTCGTCACCGCCAACCTGTACTCGCTCGGGCTGGGCGTCCAGGTCGTCGACCGCCGCCTGCTCGCCGTCCCGCGCTTCCTCTGGTGCCTGCTCGGCGGGGCCATCTTCCTCGCCTGCTCCGTCGCGGGCAGGGAGCATCTCGAGGTCGTCATGGAGAACTTCCTCCTCATCTGCGCGTACTGGATCATGCCCTTCGGCGCCATCATCTTCTCGGAGCACTTTGTCTGGCGCCGCGGCTACGACTACGACCTCGATGCCTGGAACGACAAGTCCAGGCTGCCGTATGGCATTGCCGCCTCTGTGTCCTGGCTCGTCGGCACCACCATCTCTGTTCTGTCCATGAGCCAGCAGTGGTGGGTTGGCCCTATCGCAAGCGGAATCGGCGGCTCCCAGTCGGGTACTGATATCAGCTGGATACTCGCCATTTTTGTATGCCCTGCCGTTTATATCCCGCTGAGGATGTGGGAGAGGCGGATGTGGAAGTTGTAACAGGAGTGCCACTATCAGTACCTACTAGTAGTAGTCCTATTTTTGTCAATAGATGAATACATACACTCACAGCTCTTGCACATGGGGATGAAGAACTCCTTTTTTTTCATTCTGAAATCTACTGGAAATTTTGGGGCAAACAAAAATCTCGCTATGCAAAAACAACAAACATAGAAAATCCGAAAGAATGAATGGCACGGCACGGCATGGCTTACGAGCTCTCCCCTTCCCTCTCCGCTTCCTTCTCCCTACCCAGAACCGTCATGCCAAGCCCCCTGCTCAGCTCCGCCAGGATCCCCCCGTCGTCCTCGCCATCGGTATCGTCCTCAGTAGTCAGACCGGCGGCAGAGTCGTAGTTGGCGAGGAGCAGGCTGCGCAGGTCCTCCTCGCTGAGCATGTTGTGCAACGTACGGTCTCTGGCACTGGTCTCGCGCCTGCCCTGCTCGACGAGGCGCTCGATGCCCAGCCGGTTAGAGATGAAGTTGATCTTGGGAAATGCGCTCTGCTTGCCCTCATGGATCATGCGGGCGAGGCGGGGCGGGTCCGGGTCGGAGAGGATGTTCCAGAAGTCGGAGGGCACGGACTTGGGCCAGATGGTGACGGTGCCGCTAAACTGCTGGAGCCACAGCTGGCTCCAGTCCTGACCGAGGGGGCGGGGCAGCAGCTCGGCGTGGCGGATGAAGCGCAGCCACTTGTTCATGTCGAGCTTGAGGAAGTGCTCAAAGGCCGACATGAGGTAGCCGCCGCGCCAGCCGCGGCCCTTGCGGTGCGTCACCGGGTGCCCGACGGAGCCGCGCGACGAGAAGAAGAAGAGGTTGATGTGCGGGTTGACCTGGCTGACGATGGTGAAGTTGACGTTGAAGTGTGTGTTGAGCGCCTTGATCGGTATGTCGGTCCGCAGGCTGCCGTCCTTCCACTTGTGCCCGAATGAGTACGGCTCCAGCAGCCCGTCGCGCGTCTTCATCATCAGCACCACGGGATTCAGGATCCCGGGAACCGCCGCCGACGCCAGCACCGCCGACCAGATCACGCAGTCCGGGCTCGTCAGGTAGTTGCACAGTATCGTCGGCGAGTGCGGGTCCGCGGGCACGCAGCTGATGTTGAGGATCCGCCCCGTCCGCTCGTACGCCTCGCGGAACGTCAGCGACCCGTACGTCCACCAGCTGCACCGCCGCGCCCACTCCACTGAGTCGAACCGCGCGCCCGTCTTCCACCACCGCGGTAGCCACGTCGTGATGCTCTCGCTGCACGCGTTGATCTTGACCGCCAGCGCGGGCACCAGAAGCTCCTCGAGCTCCTCGTTGGTCCGCGTCGCCACCAGAGCCGCCACCAGCGCTCCGCCACTCGTACCCGTGATGACGTGCGGCAGCTGGTCCGCGTCGTGGAGCGCCCTCAGCACACCAATGTGGTAGTAGGCAAACGCCGCTCCGCCAGACAGGCACAGGGCCGTGCGGCCAAAGTTGGCGTCCACGTGCTGGAAGAGAACCCGCTTGTCCTCCGGGTCAACCAGCTTGGACTTGAGCAGAAGTTTGAGGCTCAGCTCAACTGTAGTCCACATTAGCTTCCAATTCAATTCAATTCTCACGGTCAGTATGTGGCATCATGTCCAGAAACTCACCCTCGTCAATATAATTCTGCACCAGGTTCTTGGTGCCGTAGTACGTCTGACTGTAGAGCCTGGCATTCTCGACGCCAACAAAGTTATTCTTGACGCACGCCTGAGTTAGGGCCCTGAGCTCCTCGACGGCCTTGCGCCTGTCGTCCTCGGACGTGCCCGCGGCCTCGGCCCTGAGCCTCGTTTTGCGCATCTGGTCCCACACGCGCTTGACGGTGCGCGAGTCGTAGTAGGCAAAGTCGTCCTCCTCGCGCCACGCCTGGCGGCCGAGGTACCCGTCGAGCTCCTTGGCGGCGGCGACCCAGTCCTTGTAGTTGGACGTGCGGCGCATGTTGTTGCGCAGCTGCTGCCGCCTGCCGCGCCAGGTGAAGAAGTGCTCGTACAGCCAGATGTACCCCCTGGTCGACAGGTAGGCGATGCCGAGCCCGGCCAGCCAGGCGACGACGAAGAAGAGCAGCGGCCACTTGGACAGCTGGTACAGGTATCCCTCGCGCGTCTCGTCCTTGGACCGCGTGCCCAACAGGCCCTCCACCGGGCCGCCCCTCTTCTCGTCCGGTCTGCGCCGCCTCTTGGACCCCTTCTTCTTGCGCTTGCTGTTGTTCTTGTCGTACAGGGCTGGGTTGATGGGCGCCCAGTCGTTTTGCGCCGTGATGAAGGTCGGTGCGGGGGTGGCCGGCGTGGCCGGCGTGGCTGGCGGTTGCTGCTGCTGTTGGTCTTTGTCTTTGTCTTGGTTTTGGTCTGCTGTCGCTGCCGCTGCTGCTGCCGCTGCTGCTGCGCCGCCCTTGGAAGACGTGTCGGGGGGTATCGATTCCGCAGCCAGCAGCGCGGCCGATGCGTCGTCGTCGATGATTGCGCCGCCGGCCTGGGAGTTGCGCTTGGTGACCCACGGGGAGCTGCTGCGCGCGCGCGGCTTGAGGCCGGACGAGGCAGAGGCTGCGGCGGCGGCGTCGTCGAGCGTCGGGCTCTGCAGCGGGTCCGGGGCCTGCAGCGCGCGCTCAAACGCCTCGATCTCCTCCGGCTTGACGAAGGTGACGTCGACGTCTGGTAGCAGCGACGGGTCGAAGGCCTCGGGAGGGAAGTCGTAGCCGCCGCCGAGGCCGGAGGGTTGTCGAGTCTTGGACATGGTGGTGGTTTGACGGCTCGTTGTCCACCGGTCCTTATGCGTGGATGTTGGGGTTGGACGTGTCGCTATTCTCGTGTGTCCGTGTGCCCGTTTGCCCTTGTGCGAGGGATTTGTCTATTTTCCTTGTGTTTAGAGTTGCCGTGCAATGGTCATCGAAGAGATGAAATCAAAGTTGGAAGCTTACGGGGTTCGTGGGTGGAGATGACGTAGCGCCACCGCGGAGTTTCGTTGGGGATGGAACCGTCCGTCCCCAGCTGGCTCTCGGCAATCACGAGGGGGAGCAGCAGGCGGCGGACACCCTTCATCGACGGATCGAGTATAAAATCACGAGATTCACAGCGGCTTCGTCCAATCCAGCTCTGGCTCTTCGATCTAGAACGGATTCTTTATTCTTATCCCCGGACTCGCTGACAACGCCGTTTGGGCCATGTCTAGAACCTTCGTTGGCTACCTACAGACTCAAATTCCCTCTGCCTCTGCCTCGGCACGCCACTCACCACCCACTGCAGGCAGGCGAGCCTCTTTCTCCACGTCCCTCGCCACGACATTATCACCATCACCAGAGAGACAGAAGAGGCACTTGATATCTTCTTTACGCTTGGGCCCAGTTTGTAATAAAATAGAGGAGTCAGAAAAAGGGAAAGAAAAAAAGGAAAACATAAATGCACATAAAAAAGAAGCTTCTTTCCCACACCCCCCCAAAACGTTTCGCCTAAAGAGGATGCTCGAATCTCTCGGTCATGAACATGTGTCTGCCAGTAAGGGGAAAGAGAGAGAGAGAGAGAGAGAGAGGCAATCCGTGCTGGTAGCAGCTGCGGCAGCCGTTCCCTTCCCCCTCCCCTCCCCTCCCCGGGGTCTCATTATGACGGCCGCACCGCCGTCCCGTTTGTTTGTTTGTTCGTTCGTTCGTCTGCCCCCCTCCTCAAAGACAATCCGTTGTCTCCCTTAGACGTACTGCGACAGCCACCTGATGGCCTCGCCGTAGCCTTGGCGCATGACGACGGAGCACATGAAGAGCTCGATGGGCCGGATGCCCTCGAGGGGCACCTTGCCCTTGCCGGTGGTCTGGTACATGCCGAGCTGGTGGCGCATCTCGTCCTCGGATACGGCGTCCGGGTGGTCGATCTTGTTGCCCAGAATGACAAAGGGCACCTTGGACAGCTCCTCCATGGACAGGAGGGCGTCAAGCTCGGCCTTGGCCTCGGCGAAGCGCTCGTGGTCCTTGGCGTCGACGAGGAAGACGACGCCGTTCACCTCGGGGAAGTAGTCCCTCCAGATACGGCGGGCTGCAGAAGGAATTAGCAGCTATCCGGTGCTTTCGACAGCAAATGTTTCTACTCGGGCCATCTCCCTAATCTTCGTAGGTTCGCCAAGGGAGTCAAAGACCGAGAGAACTTACCCTGCTGGTGACCACCCAGGTCAAAGGTGGTGAAGCGGACATTGCCAATGGCCAGCTCCTCCGATGTAGGGTGCAGAGTAGGCTGGAGGATGGCGACACGGTCGTTCTACAACTTGTCAGTACAACACACACACACACACACACACACACACACACGAACTCCCACGCAATGGGACCGTCTCTCGGGGGATTTACCTTGAGCATGTGCAGCAGCGTCGTCTTTCCGGCATTGTCCAGGCCCAGGAAGAGCAGCTTGGCGTGCTTGTTAAGCAGTCCCAGCGAGGACAGGACGTCGTAGACTATTCCACACAACGGTCAGCATCACTTATTCTCCAATCCTCCGATCCTCTAATCCTCTGCCCGTTCCCCCCATCTCGTCTCGTGCTTCTTCTGCTCCCCCCACGTTGACTGAAGGGGGTGGGCGGCGGGGGATCCAAGAGAGAGACCACATACACCAGTTGACGATCCACATGCTGACGGATTTCCTCTTTTGTTGCTTTTCGAGTCGGTCTTATTTATTGGAAAAGGGGGCTTCGGTCGGGTCGAGCTGATGCAACGTGGACGGGTATTATGATGGCGGTTGCGGTTGCGGTTTTCGATTTCGATCGACGGAGGCTTTCCCTCGACCCAAGGGCCCGTGGGTGGAAAGCTGGCCTGCCAGCTGGTCCTTTTTGCCTTGTTACTAAGGCACCAACAAAGACAACCACCCTTCAAGCAATGAGCACGAGCACGCACCGCCAGTATCATTGTCACCTTATCATACCGCGACAACTGTCCATCCATACCAGTACCAATGTACATACATGCTTGCTGCCCGATTCAAAGACTGCCCACAAACAGAAATCACCCGAGTTTTTTTTTTATCAGAATCCTTTCTGTTCTCTTTTACATCCATTCCCCCGTAGCTTCCGTCCAAGCAAGCCATCACATGTCCTCCGAAGAACATCCGGTCCACAATCACGTGCACCACTTCCCACCACCTTGGCCCCTCTGCCCATTCTTGCCTCCGGCCGACCGGGGTCTTGATCACTCCGCGCGCCCTTGTACTTTCTCTATATATATCTCGTTCCTCTTGTTTTGCCTCCGGAGGCCCTGACCGAGATCTCTCTCGCTTCGCTCGCACGTGTACTGCAATTACCGTACAGCAGGTTTGTAGCATCCCTTTTCTGATTCTTGCCCCCGGCGGTCCTGCCGAAGTCCCTTTTCGCTTCGCTCACTCGCGGGCATGTCATGTTCTCATGTCCTTCAGTCTTTATGTCATAATCATAATCATTTATAGTACGTATCGTATCTGCAGTGAATGCCGTATATACCATCAAGCCCAAGCCTGAACAAGAAGAATATGCAACGAAAGGAATAAGAAATCGTAATGTAAAGAATAAGTCAGTATGTCCAGAAGAAGTGTCCGAGAATGCGTGCAAATGCCCAGTAAATAGTAAACACCAGACGTGCCCAGCATGCAAAGCAGAGTCATGATGGAGAACAGCAAGTATGCGCAGCATGCAGAGGAGAGAGAGCGAGAGGGAAAAGTGATAATCCAAGAAATGTATAAAGAAATGCTTCTGCGCCGGTCCATGCCATGCCCATATCCCCAAAACTCCAGCCGTAGCTAAACAAAAAAGACTAATACACCATGTAGGTGTCGAACCGGTGTAGACACCTAGGGAAACAGATAAACATCTGTGCCCTATGAATATCAAGGTGTGCACCGTGAAAGGGTAAAAATATACTAGAAATGAGACGTGCGTGTCTAGATGGACATGACATAGTTGCCATGATCCTTCTTGCCCGCCATGAGCAGTCCGAGCTCCTTCATCCTCTCCGCACCTCTACCAGGTTGCGTCTTGCGTTCGGGAATCTGTCCCCTGCGCGCACGGTTGCAGTACTTCTGGTAAAACTTCTCCCTGCGCCTCTGCCTCTTCTTCTCCAGGCCCTTGACAATGTCAATCGCCCCGCGGAGGTGCACCTCGTTCTTCTGCGTGCGCTTGCTGCCCTTGGAGTGCTTGCTGTGGTGACCAGCAGCGGCGAAGACAACGCCCGCACGGGGAAGAGACTTGGTTGCTGTGAGACCTCCAGGGCGAGGGGGGAGGTTGAACCTCACGTTCGCCATGTTGATGGGGCAGGGCGACTTCTTGGGCATAAGGGCAGCCTTAATCTTGGGCTTAGGCGGCGGGGAGCGGTGCTGCTTGGGAGCCTGCTTGAGGGCGGCACCAGGGATGGGGGCAGGGGCCGGAGGGGGGGAGAAGTGCTTGGTTGCTGCTGCACGGGGAGACCTCTCACGTGTGGTAGGAGGGGGCGAGCGGTAGAGCTTCCTGACGGGGGAGGCCGGGCCGCTCTTGCGACGGCGGCGGGACCTATCCGTCTGCTCGTGGTGCAGATCCTCCATCTTGCCGGGGAGGAAGTCATCATCATCGCTGTCGTGGTGGACAGGGTTGTACATGTCCTCGTCCTCCTCGTCCTCCGGGTCCGAGGCCGGGAAACTCGGGTCAATATCCTGCGGGATGATGCGCAGCTTCTCGTTGCGCCGCGCCGCCATGCACGTCAGGTAAGCCTCCTCGAGGGGACGGTCCTCGTCGAGGGTACCACACACAAAGTCTGTGCTGTCGGGCAGGTCGGGCGCCTCGGGTGCCTGGGGCTTGACGCGCTGCATGTTGGAGCGGCGGCGCGTCGAGTTGGCCGTCGTCGTCGATGAGTCCGAGTGCTGCAGGGGCTGTTGCTCACGGAGGATAGGCTGCTGCTTCTGCTGCTTGGCCTGCTGCTGCGCGTTGCTCACGGCGGCTGCCGCCGTGGCCCGAACAGCAGGGCTCTTGCTTAGAGTCCACAGCACCATGTTGCCATCCTCGCCTTCGTCAGACTCGTCCGACTCGGCGAAGCCAGTCTCCTCGTCGGTGTGGTAGCCGTCGGAGAGGTCGGACAGGACGTCGAGGTCGTCGTTTTCATCTTCCTCGTCGTCGTCGTCGTCGTCATCCTCATCTTCATCCTCCTCGTCCTCCTCGTCTTCGTCATCATCATCCTCCTCCTCGTCGTTGTCGTCCTGATTGTCGACGTCCTCGACATTGTCATCGTCGTCCTCAAGTTCGGCCTCCTCTTCGGCCTCCCTGCCCAGACGGCGAATGTGATTCTCCTTGACAAGGGTGTCGTCAATGGTGAGCTTGCACTTGGGCGCGGCATTGTCCTGGCGGATCCAGTCATCCTCGCGGGAAAGGTCGCGCGCGAACTCGTGGAACTGCGAGCCGTCTAGAACCAGGTCCGTCGATGTGGCGTGCAGGAACTTGGGCCTCGCGCGGCCGGGCCTGCTCGACGACCTCCTGGTGGCGCTCGACGGGCGCGGGGTGGCAGACCCAATGGCAATGGCCGAGTACCTCCTCGGTGTCGAAGGGGACTCGGGTTTCCTGGGCGGCCTAGACGAGGCACGCGGGGTGGTAGGACGAGGAGGGGTATTTTGCGTAGAGGCCGGGCGGGACGGGCAGGCAAACTTGATACACGGACGACGCGCTGCCACCTGGACGGGCTGCTGCGGCTCCGTGGTCCGGGTGGGAGGAGCGGGGCGAACAGCCTGCTGCTCGGCGGCGGGCTTGGGGTTGTTGCAGGAGAACTGGATGAGTCGCTTGCGAGGGGGCGCATGAGGCTTGTCAAGATCCGGGGATCGCTGGCTGCTGGCGTTGCTGGTGGCGACGGAGACCTTGCCGGCGGGGGGCTGGACACGCACGTCGCTCAAACGGGAGACGACGGACTCAGGGATCGGGGGGCTCGGCGTGTTGGTGCGGGCCGGGCTGGTCAGACCAGTATCGCTGGTGAGGTCGGCGGTGGAGGCGAGGCTGACGTTGCTGGCCATGGAGCGACGCCTGGTGCCGAGGGCAGAAGGGTACTCGCTGTGGTGGTGGCTACGGCCAACGGCGGGGGCGTCGTCTTCAGCGGGGTCGCCCATGATGGCCTTTGTCAGTAGCGAGGTGTGGTCGCTGGGACGGCGGACGGGAGTGCGAGTGAATTTCTGGGTGCTGGACCTCGTCGGGGGTAGCAATTCGGGGGGTTCGTCGACTTCCTCGGCCTCGTCGGTGTTGTTGGCGGCCCAAAGGGGCATCTGCCATGCCATCGGGGTAGATGCAGACATTTTGAAAGTCGAAGCGTAAACGTGTAGATCAAAGGTAAAGAAGTAGTAGAAGAGGTTGTTGGACTGGTGAGACGATTGCGATCTGTGTCGCGGTGGTGGTAGAAGATGGCGAGAGAAGACGGGATCTTCACTCTAAGCCGTTGCGAACGAGGTGGTCGCAAAGATCAAGTCAGTGTCCGAGAGGACAGTGGTGCTATAATTGGTAGTCCGACATAATGTCTGGGATGTGTGTGTATGTTGTTGTGGTTTTGTCTGGCGCAAGCCGTTGGGTGGTGAGACAAAGAGGTTGTTGAACTATTTTCGGAGGGGTGCGGTTTGAAACGAGTTGAAGGAGGGGAAATATAACAATAGAGTCAAAATCTCTTGGCGGATGTCGTCGTTGGTGAAGCGCAAGGCTGACGAGATGACAAGATCTGGGGATCCCTCGGGGGCCGAAAAGAAGCAGAGATGGTTCTGGTGCGTCTTGGGGTAGAGTTTGTTCTGGCAGCGGGTTATGACGTTTCGGGGCAAGGCACGGGATGTGTATCCGAGTGGCCTGGGGCAGTGGTGGTGGGTGGCGACTGAATCGGCGGCAAAGTAGAAGGCCGCGGAACCCGTCAAGAGAAGGGGCCTTGCTGAAGGTTATTCTTGGGTTTGGCTTGGCGAAGCGAAGATCTTTTTTTTTCGAGGCACTGCCCTGGCTGAACAGAGGCTGTGTCGTGTAAGATGGGAAACACTCTCTAGAGTGAGTGAGACCAGCGGGTACAAAGAGAAACCCAGACGAGGAAAAGGGGAATTCCTCGCCTTGCCTTTCAGCACCTGGCCAGTAGGAAGGAGGAAAAAGATTCCTGGAAGGAGCAATGCAAGCGTTGCATAGACACGGACGTTAAGGGAAAGAGAGAGAGGGAGGGCAGGAAAAATGGCAAGAGAGAAGAGCGATATTATAATTATTATGGCGTCTCTTTCATCGGGGGAGGAGCCCTGGGCAGTGGGAGGGAGAGAGAGAGGGAGAGAGCGGGGGGGGCGTGCGTGGTGTGTGTGGTGTGGGAGTGCCATTGAAGTGGAGAGAGAGGGGAGAGAAGCCCTTGGCCTCCTCACGGGTCATGGTCATGGTCATGGCGGCTCTTACAAAGTACAGTACCCGTAGTGCGCTGTACCAAATAGAGGACCAGGCCTGTGGGCTGGGTACCTTGTCGCTGTAGTCTCACTGCAAGACGACTTTCTACAGGAGCCAGGTACCTGTATCGACTCACTCAGTGACTCGTGCCCGGGCTGGGCTCACTGCGGGCTCACTGCTGACTGGCAAATGACTGAGTGAGGCACAGCCGTCATCAAATGGTGCCCGGTGCCCGGACAGCGGTGCCCGCGGCGTACGAAGGTGTACATATTACTCCGTTTTTGCTTCCTACTCCGTACGAGTAATTGTGATTGGGAATTGCAACAACATGAGAGACTGGACTGGCATGGCACAGTACTTGGCGTTGGTGCTCGCTGTAACTGTAGGCTGTACTTAGCAGCATTACGGAGTACGGAGTACAGCCAAGAGAAACACCCGAGTACAGCCCGGGTACAGTCCCGCCCATGGAGCCAGAATGTACCCCGTACCTGGCTCAGGCCGCTCGTCCGCCCGCCATTGCCAAGTCCCTCTATACATGGACACGTCTATTCCGATCCAGCTAGCGACGGTATTTCTCCGTACCGGCCGTCGTACTGGGCCTCGTACTCTTGACTCTGGTCCGTACTTCCCTGCTGAGGCTGCTCCGTACTGCACCGAGGCCACACGGTTCCGATTCCACCCTTCCGGCACTGTACACTGTATCAGCAACCCGCACCTAGACCTCGACCCGACCGCTCTTTTGCTCGTCTTCCAGCCTGGCCGAGGCTATTCTCGAGCCCTCTCTCTGTACAGAGTACGCTGTGTGAGTGCTGATACTAGTGCTACGAGCAGCACACCTCGCAAATGGCCCACCCGTCGAGCCCTCCAATTACACTGTGCGCACTGTCTGCTGGGCCTCTGCTGGACCTCTTTTGGCGTCGGTCAACAAATTTTTCCAATCCAATCCAGCCAGCCGTATGACAAACTATTACGAGCACGCCCTGCCATTAATACTACCAATACCGTCCTCCGAATACATGTACTTCGTAATGATACTCTGTGCATCGTGTCTAGGGCACCACGAGCATCCAGGGATAGACTCGTAATACAAGCTTACATTCAAGCAGAGTCATACCAAGGTAATTGACCAAGACCCTGTAAGTCATCCCCTGTAATAGAAGCCTCTGATGCGGTGCTCAGGGGCACACAGGGCGCATGCATCCACTGCCGCCAGCTGCCTGCTCCTGCCATCTGCAAGGCAAACAGGCATAGAAACAGGCATGGCAAACGAGCAGGGAAAGAGCCAAGCAACCAAGCAGCCATGGAAGCAGCTCCAGGGCAAACAATGGCCAAAAGCGCAGACCCGAAAAAAGAAAGAGCCAAACGTGGCTACTCGTTCGCGCTTGCCCCATCGGCAATCCACCAACGCCCGCTGGATCTTGGCCATATTTCGCTCCTTCCAATGTACTCGCAATACATTTCACATAGAGGCAATACTTCGCGCCTTCCTTGGTTTTGCTCCTGCCCTGCCTTATTTCCCTCTTACTTCGTAATTGATATTTGACGGCAAATTTTTCCTCTTGCCCAGCCCTAGACCGACTGTCTCTCTTGAGTCTCAAACTCTCCTTCTCCTCTCTCTCAAGATCCCTTCTCCTATTCATCCTAGTAGTACGTAATTGTACAGCTATTGCCTTCTCCGTACTCGTACATTGAACCCTACCGTGTGCTGCATTCTCAATGACATGAGCAAAACATCCGAGACCAATCGCCATGTCAAATCTTCGTAATACATACAATATTGATCCCCAACTGTCAGCACCAACTGCTCCCGACCGTCCGACGCTGCCCGCCCGGCGCGCCCGCACAACGGGCTTGACAGGCGAAAAGATCTACCCGCCACCACCGCCAGCTGCACATGCGTCGACAGCTCACATTTGCACTGGCGGCTGCTACAGCTATTGCTACTAATAGAATCGTTTCTGTTAGTCTTCAACTCTTCCAGATACAGTCCCTTGACAAGTCCCTTGCAACAGATGCGCACATCTTGTCCGTTACAGTCAATTACATCCGGGCTGGCCTACATCCGCTGCGTATCCGTGCTGCGTCCACCGCCGATCAAATCACGCCGCCAACGACGCGTGCATGACATGCTGAACAGTGATACGGCTGTACGGATACAGGCAGGACCGTCGTTGCGTCGTGCGTCGATGGAGGGGACCCTGATCCCACGCCACACCCCTGTCCGATTTTTCCTCCAATTCCGTCAAATCAAACCCCTCATGAGAAGAAAAATTGAGGATCCTATTATGGGGAATTGGGGCAAGCTCTCGAATGGCCATGTTGCCGTCCTTAGTGCCAGAGCCGGTGCTACTGCTACAGCCACTGCGCCAGCCTACCACACGCACTTGACGCAGCAAGCACAGCGAGCAGCACAGCACGACAACGTACACCTATGGTCCATCATCCGTTGGCGGATCCCGGGCGGGGTCTCCCTCTTGGTCTCTCTGGTCTCTGCTAGTCTACCAGACACGGCCGCCGACTGGCTTGCCCGGCTTCGCTTTCCCGACTTTCCCCCCGCCCTACGCCTTTTTCTCAGCGCTCACTGGTCTACTTCACCAGTGTACCACCAGTCCATGTTCATCTCGTCAGTGTGGGCGGAATTCGAGCACGGGACCAAGGGCATATGTATGAGGGATATCGGCGCGGCTAACAATTGCACCAGACAATAAACACTAACAGACAGGGGAGTGTCGTTACCTCGTGCAGACTAGTTTCGTCATACCTCGAGATGCAGAGGTCATGCCACCAACAATGACGGATCCCACACTACAATCCCATTACACGGGTGCAGGTTTCGCATCCGCCGGCCTCGGGACAAGCTCGGGAGGGGAAGTTTGGGGGTCGCATTGATGTACTCGGCACTGATGCGCTGATGCGCTGATGCGCGCTGAGCTGATACGTCCCCGGTGCTGCAGTCTTTTGCTCCTTTGATCCTTGACTTGCGCCTTTGCTTGCGCCTTTGGTCACACCAACCACTCGGACGGGCGGGTATGCGCTAATGCCTCGAGGTGGCCATGAGAGCGAGACGTGCGAGAGTATGCCTGAGCTGCTCCACCGACGTGCTTGCCTACCAACTGCCTTGACTCCTTGGCTCCGTGGCATTCCTTTGGCCGTCCCTCCCCCCGGACAACGTGCCAACATGCCCACGTCGTATTGACTTGCTGCTGATGATTGTCCATTGTCCAGTGGCGGCGGCGCATACGACGCTCGACTCTGCCAATATGACAGTTTGCCTGCTCCAGTCCGCAACAGGTTGTCGTTGCGTTGCCAAGCCATTACTAACAATAACAACACGACGACGGCGGCATGAGCTGGATCAACATCCACCATGACGACAGTGTCAGATGCCGACGGGTCGCGGCCAATCATGCGTGCCTCGCACTTGTTACGCGTACGGCGGCGAGTTCTGAGGAGCGCTTGGTCTACGCTGTACGCTGTACGCTGGATTACGAGCATGTAATACAACGGCAGTCCCGATACCGATTTACGGCCGCTGGGTGCGAGTGCGCATACGAGTGGTCCTCGTAATATGTACGTATCAAAGGGACCCCTCACTCACACAAGGTCCCTCACAAGGTCCCTCGCGAGATCCCTCGCAAGGCCGTGCCTGTGACTGTGTCCCCATCCTTCCAACCGGTTGGGTTTCTGTAGGTTCAGCTATCCTGATTATCCGTATTATCATACTATCATGATGCATATCATCACATGGCTCCTCGCCCCCTTTCCCTAGAGGGTAGTCCCATGCGCCTCGCAGCCCCCATCTCATGACATGACGACCAAGTATGCTCTGGTCTGGAGCATATCCTCCAGTATTTGCTCCAATAGTTGTATATGTAGTCGTATTTGTATTGCCTTGTACTCGACGGCCCGGAACGGATGGTGCGGGTCGTCCTGTCTTCACCGCATCTTGAATGCCCGCCACTTGCCCGTCTATCCGTCCATCCAACCTGCTCCGTAATGCGCTGGTGCTGCTCGTACGTTGCGCGAAGCGATGTGATGCGGGGGTTGGATTTCGCAAGTTTCAAGGTCTACCATATATTGCTGCTACGAATACGACCTAACGGTGAGTACTCCGTAGTCAAGGATAAGGCAAAGACGCAAGAGACGCAAGACGAGAAGGGGGGACCCCCGCATCTGGCGTTGCACCGGTAGATATCGTTACTAGCAATTACAGGCCTGGAGGCCACAAATGCATGCAGCGGCTATCGGAACGGGTTACCGGTTCGAGTATTGCGGTCGTTGTGCTCGTACTTACGATTGGTACTAGTAGTAGTAGTAGTAGTAGTAGTAGTGGTAGTAGTAGTAGTGGTAGTTACTCGTATAATACTGGTACTACCCTTATGGTGAATATTTGTCGGTACGAGGAACTGGCTGGCATACCATATGGAGTAATACATGTTGGCAGTTGTAATGTGATCTGATCGTTGATTGCGCTGCGGTGCGCTGCAGTGCAGGTCTCACAAGTCATGGCATTGGCGTCCAGACGGCTCAGTCCCAGTCGTTGGATCTGAAACAACCTACAGAGATGGAGGGAGGGTGAGGGGGTGAAATCACCGGCGTGGCTATAGACTTTTTTCCACAAGTCTTGTTTTCCTCTTTTCTTTTTTTCTTTTCTTTTTTTCAGTGTCTTCCATTGTATTTCCACTACTGCTCCATATAGGTAACCTTTGTACATTCCTTGCCTGGTGCCTGTGCCTGAAATCTAACCTGCCCGCGCCAAGCCAATCCGATCTGGTCCTGGGGCTCTGGGACTAGAAGGGCAAGCTACGTAATGGGCGCTGGGGGAGTTGCCAGTAGTGCAGTCTTCTTGCTAGCACTTGATGTAGGCGGTTGACGATTCTGGGTCTAGTTTAGGGCCTGGAGTCGAGGCAGGGCTAGATGGACTGGATGGACTCCAGTCGCGTCTGAAGAAGGAGGATAATTTCCCACTTGTTGATTTTGCCCTATTTTTGTTTGTTTCGCAACGGGGATTGGCGTTGGTCGCGGGTGCCCTGACCCTGAGCCTGTCTTGCATATGTGCTTACGAGTACGAGTACGACTCGGAGTGATACCTCAACCTGTACAGTTGGCAGCGTAATATGTGTGAGGTACTACGGCACGGCAGTACGAGTAAACAAGCTCGGCCAGACGGCCATTGTTTCAGCAGACCTTTATGGTTTATGCTTGGAAACAAGTGGTCGCCAAGTCGCGTTTGTATGCAGGGCAGACAGACGTCTTGGACTCTTGCTATCTCGGCATGTCTGTGCATGGCCCTGCTTGTAGATACTAGATGTACGGACTACGTCCTCACGACGCGTTGACGGTGGCAGTGTGGTTCGAAATAGCAACACCAAGTACGAATGTCGACACTGATTGAGTAGGTACTCGCAGCGTGTCTGAGACGTGGGCTGAGCCTATCTCATACCTTGTTGCCTTTGATCCATCTTTTTATAGAGCAAAGCGGGCGATATCGAGTTGGAAGTTGAAACAGATGGGCGACAGGTGTTGAGGTTTATCTTTAACTCTGACTGGAACTCAAGATTGTGTTCCTTTTTATAGATGAACGATCATGCGTCATTCGAAACATGGCATGTCGGACTGGCACTGGTGACCCGGCATTTGCTCGTACGAGTACATCGCGCCGTGGTCGGGCTGGCTCGCTCTTGCTCTGCGTGCTTGTGGCGACGAGCGAGCGAATGTTGACACCAGCAATGACCATGTTACAAGGACGAGCGAGCGGAGCGAGAACAGCCCCCGACAGGGCCGCCGGAGGCACCATCGAAGGTGAGCAGAGGTACGAAAGGGAACGCAGACCGCGATTGCGATGGCCAGGGCTGCCGAAAGCGCGGTATTAGTCGCGTCCGTGTGAGATTGCTCGTGTCTGTGACGAACAGGCCATCACGGTGAGATCAGCTCCGAAGGTGACTTCCAGAAGCCCAACGCCAGCAGTCGCGTTCACATGAGTGCCCGTGCCTGTCACGTATAAGTGGGAGCACAGTGAGGCCGGCTTTTGGCGGACTTGTCGCGGACACAATCCGGAGTATAGGATGCCAAGGACCGACAGGAACTTGTGGAAGCACATATGACAGGTGCAGTGTACTCAGTATGAGAGTGGCTAAGTCCCAGGATGACCTCCGGAAACACAATACCAGCAATGTTCATGTGAGATTGCTGGTGGCTGTGTTGGCGGTTCGTAGGTGTGCGAGCGGCGCGAGTACAGTGCCCGTAAGGGCCACCCTCCGGAGACAATCGCTAGGAGTCATACTCGGATGAGTGCGTGTTGAGCTGGTATCCAAGATGTCATATGGTTTGCTTGATGCTGTTTCCGGAAGGCCGTGGTGGTGGGTGGGCAGATTTGGCGATGAGACGGAGCGAGGCGCGGGAGGCCTCATGCCCATAATGGTGCGATGGCATGCTAGAAACACAGCATATCCAGTATGATAAGTAGATGAGAACAGAGTTTTCTCTTCTTTTCGCCGTATTCTTAATGATTTATTCTGTCAAGAATCGTGACGGATGTATCCATGATGAGGAGTGACGATGGACTGATGAGATGAGATGGGAAGAGTGTCTCAAGTGGGTCATGTGATGCTGCACGTGACCCCCGGAACATCCTTCTCGCCGAAATGCGGGTTGGCCGGTCGGCAAAGAATCTAGGCAGGACCTCGATTCGAGCTTCACACCCACAGCACCCAGCAACCCTCCAGATCCTCCCACGCCGTTCCCGCAGCAGCAGCCATCATGAACACCTCCTTCCGCTTCGCCCGCGCGGCCATCCGTGCCCGTCCCGCTGCCATGCGCATCCCCATCCAGCGCAGGGGCTACGCCGAGGCCGTTCCCGAGAAGGCGAGTTCGAATCCCTGAGTCTGGGGAAGCAGAGGGCTCCCCCTCGTGCGCGGGATAATGGCAGCAGCTAACCAGACACGGAAAAAAAAAACAGATCAAGCTCAGCCTTGCCCTTCCTCACCAGGTACGATTTTTTTTCCCCTAAGACTCGCTCGTTTTCGAAAGATCAATTGCAATTGATTGCAATTGATGACATGTGTCGCATTGACTGGGGGTGGGTGTCAAAGAACCGAAGCTAATTACCGCATCATCACGAACAGAGCATCTACAAGTCCCACGACGTCGTCCAGGTCAACATCCCCGCCGAGACCGGTGAGATGGGTGTCCTGGCCAACCACGTTCCCTCGATTGAGCAGCTCAAGCCCGGTCTGGTCGAGGTTCTCGAGGAGAGCGGCGGCGCCAAGCAGTTTTTCCGTACGTCCGATCTTTGACCCTTGACCACCATCCGTCCTCGACGACTGGTCCCAAGCAACGCACACAATTCCCTGCCGTAATGGGAAGTCAATGCTAACACTTTCTGTCTGTCTGCAGTCTCCGGCGGCTTCGCCACCGTCCAGCCCGACTCGTCCATGAGCATCAACGCCCCCGAGGGCTACCCCCTCGAGGACTTCAGCGCCGACGCCATCCGCTCCCAGATCGCCGACGCCCAGAAGGTGGCCAACGGAAACGGCACCGAGCAGCAGATTGCCGAGGCCAAGATTGAGCTTGAGGTAGGTCCAATACCAGTTCCAGTCCCAGAGCTACAGCTCCAACCGAATCTACCTTGGGAGATGGAGGGCACAAACAATATCAAATGCTAACAACTGCTGTGTCACACAGGTCCTCGAGACTCTCGCCGCCCACGTCAAATAAGCATGGTTCCGTTTTAATTGAAGCGATGCGCTCCTTTGTACATCAGAAACTTTCCTACCTACCGATTCTTTAGTCCTCCCTCCCGCCGCTTGCCAGGGCAGGTAATAGATGTCATGGCATACGATACCGTCTCTCTTGTCAAACGTGACCACCGCGAACAAACCACCGTGGCTTCCTCGCAGCCGTCCGTCGTATATCTTATCGGGGATATCGGGCTGCAATGTTGCGATCATTTGATACCGATAATGAAATGTACCGTCTGTTTTTTATGCGAAGGTGTCTGGAAATGCCGCGCGTGCCGGTTCAAGACTGTTGTCAATGGGTGCTCGCATCTGTCGGCACGCATACACGCGTTAATGCGTAGCCCATGACGTGTGAATCGAAGAATGAGTACTAACATGCTCGTCGAATACCTCTGAAGTGATCTGATCTCGGGTGTTCCCTGTTCCCCGTCGTTCTCTTCGTTATATGGATGCGTTACCTACGACATGCCCAAGGGGGGCTCGTCGGGGACGTTCAGGGCAGATAGTTCACACTGTCATTCCTCTCCTTTGAATTGCGTCAGTGTTGTAGCTGCCGTTGCCTGCCCTTGCTGCAATGCTGCATGTCCAATGCCGGGAAACTCGGTATGCCCCCTCTTCTGTTCCTTACACGGTTATCACCAACGACCATTTGCCATCTTGGAGTCTTCAAGTTGGAAGCAAGCAACCGGGTAAGCAGGTTGTCACCCTCACCAGCAACAAGATCCTAGGGTATATTGTGCTCTTTCAGTTCTGGTGTTTTCTATTTCAGTAGAATGCGGAAAACTCCCGACCTGCTTCGTCCATGTTCCCTCTGACTAGGCTGCGACCGATTGCCACTTCCACCTGTTGAAGCCACCAGTCAGAGTTGTTGGATCCGCTCACCCTATTCCAGCGTGATAGTTCTGTGAGGGTCACAGAAACAATATACGAATGGAAGTTGTCTTCTATGTCAGATCCATCGTAGGCCATATATCAGCGGGCATCCACGTGCGCAGGTGTCTGGGTTAATCGTAATACTCTCACTTCCTTCCTCCCGTCTACAAATGTCCCCCCTAGCGGGTTCACACAGGGAAAACACTCCGTATACTCTTCATCCCCGTCTGTAAGAAAACATGCCGCTGACAGGTAGTCTCAATAGAAGAAGTCCAGCAACCGGGTAGGCAGATGTCCACATTTGCAGCACCAGCACCAACACCAAGTTACGAGATAATAGCTCTTATTTACGCCGTAGGATTCACATGTGCCTTTTTATATTACAATGCAGACAATGCGTACTCATAGGTTGCAAAGTCTTGATGTAGAGTGCGGTTGTGGCTTGGCGTGGCTTCTATCAAGTGTATCAACAGATGCGGCTTGCTTGTCACACGAGACATGCATCATGTCTACCAGTCCTATACATATAAAGACCTGTACATATAAAACTCGAAATGTTGACAACATTGAACAAAAGTTTGAACATGATATACCCTGCATACTGCCAAACCTTGAATACAGACATCATCATTCCATGTTGTGGTTCGGAGTTGCAACCTGTAGTGCTTAGTATAGGGTCAGCCATACTGACAGACACCAGCATCAACATCACATATTTCCACTTGCACCAGCCATACTCCCACACTTTGTACGCACTTAACATACAAAGTACGGAGTACATATATCACTAGTATACCCCGTGCATTCCCACCAGTCAATGGCATATGAACAAAGTCAGTCTACTCCGTACCCAGCCATGCCAAACCTCACGCAACACTTAGCAAGCTCCTCGCAAACTACCCTGCAATCCCATCTGCCGAAGCCTCGAGCCGCCGTGCATCCCGACTCCAACAGCCGCCCATCACTCAATACAAATATCAATAGCCTACTTCGTGCCCGCCATACTCGTTACTGCACTCGCCGCAGAAGATCCCTGACCTGTCAATTACCTGTTCCAGGACATATTCTTCGACTTGAGCCTGACTGACCCTCATATCCATACCTGTACAGGCTGTACTGGCTCTCCATAAGGACGGCAGCATACGAGGCCGGAACCGCAAGCTTGCGACGTACGCATACCGATAGTTCCCAGTCCCCGTCCATCTGCAAGGTCACACATACATACATACGCATTGTCAATGCGATGCGCGCAAGTCTGCCTTGCCCTGCCCGGTGTCCCGGGTCCGCGCGGTGACGGGATGGGAGACATGTCGGTGAGGGAGCGGTGAGGGCAGACCGTAGACCGCAGACCGTAAGTAAGTAAAACCCTTTTGAACAAAACAACAATACTTACGGAGTAGAGTATGGAGTAGAGAGCTCGTCTCGTACTCGTAGAGCAAAGACCCAGGGCCGGGATCTCGTGTGCCATCTTTCTGGGAGGGGCTCAGCTTGCGAGAGTGAGCCCAGCCCAGCGTGCCCAGCCCAGCGTGCCCAGCCCAGCGTGCCCAGCCCAGCGTGCCCAGCCCAGCCCAGCCTAGGCATGGGCCGTGGCATGGGCCGTGGGCCATGGGCTATGGGCGAAGCGCCGAAGCCCAAGAGGAAGATCCATACAAGGGTTCGATGCATTCGTACCTTGCCATGCCCATGTCCACGCCTACTCGTAAGTACGCCTCCTCCGTACGGAGAACTCGTAGGCCTAAGTATACCTTGTACGCGCCCAGTCCAGGGTCGTGGTCGTGGTCGTGCACGTACCCCCCGGCCGGAGAACCAGGATGATGAGCTGAGACAGGCGTCTCTCGTTCTCCGTCTCTCTCAGTCTGCAGCTCATCACAATGGCCCAGGGGACCAAGGACCAGGGGTGAGGGGGGGCGTGCGTGTGCTGGTCTGCACGTATTGACGGTATTATAATCTATTTTTCCCACAATATTATTCTTCTCTTCTTTTCGAGTTATTAGGGCCGACGGATGTGTTCCCGAGATGGCGGGAGAGAACCCCAGGCCGTAATACGTACGGAGTACTGAGTACGGAGTACCCACGGGCCGTACTTAACTCGAACAGGGGAGCAGAGAAAAGGGGAGAGCAAGGGTAGACATGGTATGTGCGCGTGGGCATAATACAATGACAGAACCATAACCATCCATGCCAGATGGGATGGATAGCCAATACTTAACCCATACTTTGTAGCTGTACAAATACAGATACTTGGCCATGCCAGATGCTCAATGGCTTGTACGAGTACAAATCGCCTGGTGTGTGCACACCGAGAGATGGGAATCAGTACCTGTCACATCTCTGAAATTTGACACTTGGTAAATCCTCCGTACTGGGTATTTTGCGCATGCTGTGAATTCATGTGACCGCCGCGAGACGTGGGCCGGGGGGGTTGACACGGACGCTCAAGCCCTCTGGCTGCCCATGTCATTCATTGACATTGACTCATGGTTATGGCGGCTGGGAGGGCGGTCGGTGCATGTATTCAATATTTGGCTTTTCCAATATTCATTACCTCGTCTGTTTATACTCGGTAGTATTCAATGGCTCACTGCACAAACGAATGTACTCGTACTCATGTGCACGTACATCCATCTCTATTAGTAGTACTGCCTATAACTTAAAGTCAAACAGGTCGAGACCTCGGGTCCCGACATCGACCTTGAAGACGGACCCGCCGTACGCCTTGCTCGTGTCGGTGGCTTTGCCATCCTCGTTGCTATCAGCGGCCGAGGTGATGACGAGCTCGGTTCCGGCGAACTGGACGCAGGTGATGGCCCGAGTGGGCAGGACGACCTGGGCGACGACCTTGGCCGTGGCGCGGTCGATCTTGATGACGCGGCCCTCGCCGTAGACGGCGTGCCAGATGTTGCCGTCGACGTCGACGCGGAAGCCGTCGAGCCCGCCGGGGCCGTCGTGCTGGTAAAAGACACGCTTGTTGGTCACGGAGCCGCCGTCCTCGACCGAGTAGTCGAAGGCGTAGATGCGTCCCTCGGATGTGTGCGTAAAGTACATGGTCTTGTTGTCGGGGGACCAGCCGACAGAGTTGGGGATGGTGAGACCGTTGAGGAACTCTTCCCTGGATGAGGTGCCATCGAATCTCATGAGGAAGCCTGGATACGGAATGTTAACGGGTGAACATCAAATGTTACTAGCCAATGCCATCAAACAATGCTATCAACCAATATCATGGCCCAGAATATCAAAATTGATAGTGATGGGCATTGGCAGGGCAGGGGGGTCGGGTCCCAGCCTTGTTCGCAGACGGCACCAAGGGCCCGAAGCACATCCTCAACTCACCCTCGGGCTGAAACTCCCCATACGGAAAGTCAGTCATGGTGCCGAGCCAGAACCTCCCGTTGGGATCGGCGGCACCGTCGTTTGCCCTGAGCCGCTCATTGTCCGCCGACGCGTCCGCCTGGCTTGTGAACCTGCTGATGACCTCGTAGCCGCCCGTCTTGCGGTCAAGCACGGCCAGACCGCCCTTGACGCCGATGAGGATCCGGTCCCGCGGGTCGACCCCGGCAATGTTGGCCGTGACGCCCACGGGCACGTCGAGCTGGGTCGTCTGCAGGCTCGCGGGGCCCTCGGCCAGCGATGCCGAGTGCACGCGCTTGTGGTAGATGTCGACGAAGCGCACCGTCTGGGTCTCCTTTTCGAAGAAGGGGCCCTCTGCCAGACCGCAGTGCGTCTCCAGCCAGGGGTGGTCAACCTTCCATTCTTGCAGAGACATGGTGCTTGGATTCAGTTCAATTCAATTCGAACTCCTCTCTTGGTACTTCCTTCGTTGGGTGATTCTGGTAATGACGTCAATTCGCTTGTATGGGTAAAACAGTCGAGTTCAATTGAAGCCGTGATGATGCGTGGATTCACGACCCATCAAGTGAGGGGCAATGGCCGTATGGCGGGGTTCCAGACTACCCGCGGAAGGAGCATCTCACCTTCCTTCCTCACCTCCTCACCCAAAACCCAAAGCCGTCAAATAGGGCCTCGACCCGAATTTCGCTGGCGAAATGCAGAGTAAATGCAGAGTAGCACCACATGTTAGCAATACTACCACCAAGTCGGTATTCGCAGTAACAATCTCTCCTCTTCTCTCTTCATCGCCACCTTTCATCTCTCCTCCTTGGCGGAGAGTTCCATCATCAGCGGGTTCGCGCGGAACCGAATCCGTACTCCGGGCCCTCTACTCTGTACACGCGCGCGTCTGTGGCCTGCGTCTCCGTTTTACACGTACAAAAAACGTACGCACACATTACTAGTATTACTACTACTTAGGTAGTAGGTCTCCGTACGGTCACATACATCAAGAACTGCCGTGGCACAACCCATTTGGTAGATTAGGCCGGCCGTTCTGTGTGTCGTCACAGTCACACACACACACATAGAGATCCCATCCCACGGCCCGCGCTTTTCTTTGCTCGGGCTCCCATCGGGCATCAACCCCACAGGGTGAGGTGGGTTGCGTCTGGCCGTTCGTTTCCATGCCTACACCCCATCCGTCCCCCAGCAGTCCCGCGCCTGATGCTACCATGTTGACGATGGACGAGAGCACGTCGTAGTAAGTACTTACGTTCCGTCCGTACCTACGGAGTAAGTAGCACTTGCTTAGCTGTAGGTAATATGACCCCCCGTTCGGATAACAAATTTCTGGGACCGCGAGCCCGCGCGCCCGCGCCCGTGCGCGCCACGCAGTATCGGTATGTGACTGCCACGTCGCCGGTCGGGTTCTTCAAGGTAATATCGGATGGCGCCACGTTCGGGATGATCACTGCTGGTGCTGGTGTGGTTGCCCCCTTGCCCCCACGGTGAACTCACTTACCAAGTATTAACACTCCTTTACTCATACTCGTACTGGCGCATACAGCGTTATAACCAGCTGTAATACTCGTACTCCGCAATACCGTGTTCATCCAAAGCTCTGCGTTACTTGCCTTGCCTTGCCTTGCCTTGCCCCATACCCCCTTGCCACTTGGGCTTGTTCTCTACTTTGTACGGAGTACTCACTATGGAGTAAGTATTACGGATACGGAGTACTCGTACTTGTTACCGAGACTCCCACGTACTTTGTACCCCCTCCCTTTCCACACCCGGGTATATTACCTTCCGGGCTATAGCTGATATGATTAACACGCTGTCAAGCCTACGTGCTTGCTGTCCGTGTATGTGTATGTGTGATTGTGCGTGTGAGTGAGTGAGTGTGTGTGGTATTAGTTGCGTCATGCAATGCACGCCATACATACATGCACACAAGTAAACCAGTGTGTTAGCAAGTACTACACTCGTACTAGTAGTATCTTGGCTTGGGGAAGATGAATGTGCAAAAAGTCATAATAACAAAAACACTGCTGTGATAATATAGCAACACGGGACGCGGGAAAGGGAGGGGGGTCCCCGGTTCCCGTTGTGTGTGTGTGTGTGGCCTTTTTCCGTCCCAGCTTTCTCTGCCTTCGGGTGATACGGCGATATATATTAACTGCCAGTGTCCGTGGTCGATGCACGTAACGAGCCGGAATGCCATCGGGTGTCAGCATGGCCAATATTGAACTCTATTCGACATGGTAATCTCCATACTAGCAGTATTACTCCTAAGTAGTGCTATATGTAAGTTGTTGTCATACAACCACTACTACTAGTAGCACTACTCCGTATAGAGTACTGGGTACTACTGCGAAGTAATGATGCTAATAATACTAGACAATGCTGTTGTGTGAGCATGAATCTGACTTGCGTACCTCTTCCCGCTCCGTAATCATAGTACAAGTGCAGGTAATAGGCGAGAACTTCAAGTATCTCATCCATCACACACCACACCTCTATCTCTCTGAAATTACCTTCATGTTATACTACTTACGTCAATGCCAAGATGCCATCTTCTTTAATTGCTACTATTACTTCCTACATACAACTTTTAAAGCATAGTACTTTGTACTTGTAGGGCTTGTAGGACTATCCGTAAGGCGCATGAGTGCCATGTCCGTACAGGGTAATAGTGGTAGATCATTGTCTTCAACTGCGAGGTAAGCATCACGAACTTGCATCATCGGCTAGATGCATAATTCAGGTGAATAAAATTAGCCGACGAAAAGGTTCATCAATCCTGCTGCGGCTACGAGCACAAAGTACCTCTTCCAGAAACTGCTCTGAAAATCATCATGACAAGAAAAAATACGAGTACGGAGTACACACGAAATAATACCTGTGAGTCTGTGATGAAAAAAGAAAAAGGCTGTGATGGCCTCGTTGGTTCTCCAAGTCTGACCAACCAATTCTCACCACAAGCGCCGGCTGACCAGACACCAGTATGACAGACTCATGCCATTCGTCCTGGCAAACGTCAGTTGACTGTTGCTGATGCTCTTTGTACGAACATTACTCCGTAATTGTACTCCGTAATCATACTCCGTACTCCGTACCTGTAGGCTGTAGGCTGTAGCCGGTCGTCTGCGTAGTACTATTGCGGAGTCGACGAGTATTACTCGTATTTTTTTCGTCCCCTCTTATTAGCACCTGCGTGCTTGGTTCTCGATGGATTATTGTCAAGTCATCGACGCCAGTCGTTGTGCGTGTGACTTTGCCGCAGGGTTCCAATTTCCACAAACCTGGCCCCTAGGACCTACCCAGGCAAATAGGTAGGATTCGCGCCCGGGGTCACGACAAATCGCGGGATTGACACCGTCACCCTCATTTCTTTTTTTTTTTTTTCCCGCCGTCGACAAGCCCTTCTCTGCTTGCTTTTCTTGGCCCATCACCATCAGTCTCCGGCCGGGATAACCTGGCACTCGTAGTTTTTTTTCCTTTTCTTCGCTTCCCTTGCCACGATGTTAGTAGCTGCCTAGCTAGCCCCCCCGGCCGGCGATCCACCTGTTTCTCCAAGGCCTCTCCCCTACTTACCTCACCCTTGACTCTTGAGTGTCGTTCTCCGTAAAGCTGGGATTCCAAATACCCGCACCAGAGGATTGATGATCCGCACCCCACTGCCAGGCCCTGCCAGGCCCCATGTTCATGGCCTGGGGCCCTGTCCTCAACTTAAGCGACGACCCACGACTCGTGGACCGTTTGTCGTGCATCCTCAATTTGGAGCCAGAAGTTGCGCCACACCTGTCAGCGTGCTTGGGTGATGGGGTGATGGATGGGGCCCTGACCTGTACCATTTGGCCATGACTCCGCCGTATCCGTATCCGTAGTATTAATACGAGTGTGCAGCAATACTGCCTCCTGACGAACAAGAGAAAAGAAACCATATCCATACAGAGCCCAGACAGAGACCATGGCCCAGAGCCAGGCAGCCAAGGTCCAAGACACAGACACAGACGCAGCGGCGCAAACAGCCTGCAGGGGTCGTCAGTAAGGCCAAGAGAATGAAAGGGAGCATTGCATGGCGAGGTGACTTACCGGCAAATCATTCATGCATGGCTACCACTTTGTACATGGCGTTCCGTAGTACTTACATGGCGCTGCGACGTAATATTGGTACAACGTATCAGTATGAATCCAGAGGGCGAGTCCCCGTACCGCAATCGAGACGACCCGTCCTGAATAGGCAGTCCGAGTAATAAATCTGCCCCAAGGCCGCACAACGTAACCACAACACTGGAATCCGCACGCGCCAGGCCTGGCGTCGCATTAGGGGCACGACCGGGACCTTAACCGTGCCATGGATGTGCATCGTTCGTCAGTAGCCAGGTACCAGTACTTGCTTGAGTGCGAGTGCCATCTCCGTACTAAGTAGTATTGCTCCATACTTGTGCTTAGTTTTGGTACTCCGTACAGCCCACTCGTACTCCCTACTTGCGTACTTGCGGGAGCCGAGATAGTGGGCGACTACTCGGTAGGGCCGCATTTTGGCCGCAGGGAATTTGACCATGGGAGCCCACATCGGTGGGGAGGAACCGGGCAAGGGATCTGTCGTGACGCCCTGGCGGATAATTATTACTTTGAACAGAGTAATATCTGCACGTCGTACGTCGTACAGGCATCGGGGAAATGCCCGTCTGTCAATAATAACATTACGACATAAGGTCCCCGGGCGACTCCTCTTGATGTTAAGCCTGTTAGCCGTTCTCCCCAAGAGGATTGCAGGACTCCGTACGGAGTACTCGGTTGCTCGCCTACAGGTACTCCTACCTGCACTTGCAAACTTTGTATGCAGCAATACTCGTATGCATACTCCAGTCTCCAGCCGTGAGGATCCTTGCCTTGGGGGTACGCTGTAGACGTGTTGGCGTGCAGCCCACGCATACAGAGTAATATCATCGTCGACAGTCGTACTACCCAGGTGTGCCATTTGCCCCCCTCTCGTTGGTTGGTAGGGCTCAGGTGACGCATGATTCTAAATTTCCAATTAACACAAAGGCCTCTCACCGGGACCAAGAAATCAAACCTGTGTGGTTACAACTTGTTCAATCTTGTTCTTGTTGACCCTTTGGCGTGCACAATGTCTTCGACCAACATCGGCTACAGCGTATTATTAGTTAGTAGGCTGATGAGCGCGCCGAGCATCTTTGTCAACCGGGGATTTCTGCGAAACGGGAATGCTTGTCAACCCAACCCAGTCCCACCATATGGGCACCTGGCTATTACTTTGTACCTATTCGTAGGCAAAATGCGTCGACGAACACGCAAACTCGTACCCCGTAAGGCGGTGCAATGGCAATGCATCGGTGCTGTGCCACTGCACAGGTGGGCAGAGCGGCTGACGGTCGATCAGGCGCGAGGCTGACGGGGCTTTTATTGTCACGGCTTGGCAGACGAAGAAAAAGGAATGGCCCAGCAGGGTGCAATCTGTCAGGCCTCGGGACCAAGGCCAAGCGTTGCCGCACCGGCGCGCGCACCCACATGGCTCCTGGGAGGTAATTCCGGCAGAGGCTTCTGCTGGCGTCCAACTTGTTGAGTCCTGCAGTCTTGCAGTCTTGAAGTCATGCAGAGGTCTTGCCGAGGGAACAGCCATGTCTCGCAAAGGCGCGGGACGACGCGAAGAGCAGCTGCAGGGGTCACTGATGTCGATGTTTTTCTCTGCTCTTCTATCCTTTCCTTTCTTTTTCTCAGTCGCCCACCGACGGCTTCTCGTGACATGGACCGAGGACCAAGTCTTGCGCCATTCGTCAATGGGCCAAGACTTGTACGAATGTGGCAAAGTATGTCTCTCCCGTCGATGCACGCGAAGGCGGTCAACTAGAGCCTAGTATCATGTCAACAACGTGAATGGCTTAGACTGGGTGCCATGCAATCATGGGGGTGGTTTGCATGGGGCAAGGGATCATGGATGCGAGGATCTCTGCTCATCTTTGATGGTGGCGTACTCGTACTGCGTGAGCACTGGGCACTGAGGACCTGGGGATGGTCGTTCCTGTACTCCGTAAGTAGAGGGCGAGGGAGCGAAAACCCAAGCCAAGGAACTTGAACCCAAGGACTAAAGGACCTTGGCACCCAATGCTAATGCAGCCTGTGCCTGTCTGTCAGCTTCTCAACCGGGGAACCGGGATGTGTCGAGAAAGCAAGACATCATCAACAGGTGGAGATGGCTAGTGACGAATGATCGGGTGGGTGGGCGGCGGCTAGTGATGGTAGTCTTGTGCCGCGTACGATAGTACGAGTACGAGTACCTGTAGTCGCTCTTCGTACTCTGTACTCGTACGAGCATAGCATAGGTTGAGCTCCAGTCTTGGTACGCGAGAGTCAAAGTACTTGAGATGATGTAGCTCGTACGGATGGTTTGCCGTGATTGACTTTGGTGGATGCGCTACGGACGGCGGGAGCGGTGTACCCGCTTGTAGGTTAAAAATCCAGGGCAGGAGCCAGTGGGCTGTACTCCGTACCTTCTGGCTAATTTAGCACGAGTATTAATACTTTGCACCTTTGTAGGCGCACTGGTAGTACGGAGTACAGTAGTTTGCGTAATACAGCGGGGTTGTACGCTATAATCTTCTGTTGTAGTGGTGGTGTGGCCTGTATTTGCTTTTGGCTTGGATTGATGTACGGTACGGAGTACAATATGGTTACTGCTACGAAGTACAGGTCCAGTGTTCAACTGGTTTAGACTCGAGAGTAAACGATCTGCCTTGTGTAATGCAATAATACTGCTGCAGTAATAATCATACTCTGCATTGTGCAATACCTGTGGCACTAACGAGACTCATGTGACACGTGCAGTGCGTGCGTTTAAACATGTTCCTGCCTCCAGGCCACTGCCCTATGCATAGGCCGCACCAGTAGAGAACCATGGGGCCCCAACCAGCCAGCCATCTGCGGCCAGCCCATCTGCGTCTGCGGCCACCATCTGCGACCGGGTGGGCATACCCGTAGTTGTACGAGGACGGCGTACTGAGACGCAAAATGGTAATACGCGGTGGCCTGTAATATCCTGTAGTCCGTAATATCTTGTATTTGAGTAGCATTTCGATACTCTGGCAATCTGGACCTGAATGGTAACGTGGGCGGGCTACTACACTACGACGTACGGAGCACGAGTACATGGTAATAATACGTACCGGGTGTACCGGCTATGGTACTCCGTACAATGTACTTCGTACTCTGTACTGGGCGGGAACGGTTAGATGGCAACTGCCACTTCAAAGTTGCACATGGCTTGGCCTGTGTGACGTGCGGCATGCCCCGAGTGCACCTGCCGTAATTTAAGAATCGGGAAAATCATCACTCAACGTTGCGTTGAACGGCTGGTTCCTTGAATCGTCATCTAGATGGACGGGTTAATGGAGCATGTATGGAGTATTACATGTGCCAACAGCACTAGTAGCACTCTGTATAGTAGTATATTGGGCCAACGCGCGACGCACCTGTGTATGTGGGTGGCAAAGCCACGGTTCGAGTCCAAAGTGGGCGGCAACGGCTCATCATCGCGAGGGGAACCAGAAATCAGAAGCAAGACAGAGGAAGGAGCGATGGCGCCTAGGAAAAAAGTTAAGAAGTGAGAAGCAAGGTGGGAAGGAACGCGGTGCGGTTCCTCCCTCCCCACTTGGCATTTTCCCACTCAACACACACACCCCGCTCTCCTTCTTCCTCTCCTCCCTCTCTGTCCTCTCTCATCTTCCTCGAGTCTCCCATATCGTGATACATTGTGCTCGTCTCTCATTGCGGATACCCGCGCTCTCCTTGCAATACAGAGCAATCTGTATTATTACGAGTAAAACTCTGCCCGCCGTGCTGTCCTTTGTGGTAGCATTGCTCGATACGACGCAGGAGAATGCCGTGTCAGACAGCCCTGTCCATGTCCGGGCTTGTCCCCTAAGTTCTAACACATCTGCAGTGGTACTTCGTAAGTAGATCACACCCATACCACCAAACTACGTATGCACGCCTACCCCACTACCCACTATCCATCCGCTTGGGTATCAAGGTATCCATGCGGCGTACAGTACGACGAGGCCACGCTGCTGCCGCTGCTTCGCATACTGCCGCATACTGTTGCATACTCGCGCTGCTGGTGTTGCTGGCGTTGCTGGCCCTGCTGCCCTCGCTGGCCCTGCGGCAATTGTCAAAGCGGTCATGTTTGCGGCAGGTCATGGCGAATATGACAGACAACCGTCCTTGCATCCCAAAGGGCCAAGCCAAGCCGTGCCATGCTGCCATGCCATGTCGCCCGTCGCCCTCTTCCCTCTTCCCCCATCTCTCTCATCGGTTTGCCTCCTCAGGCAGGTTGGCAGGGCCCCTCGTCCTCGTGGCGACGGCGAATTGCTCCATCGGAAGACCAGCCCCTCCCTCCCGACAGACGGGTGGGTTATGGTTCCCACGTACCCCGTCTCACGAGGCACCACTATTGCCACGAGCAGTAATACTCCGTCCTGCTAGTGCAAAGAGGCCCAATCCCATGTCACACTCCTCGTGGAAACGAAAGAGGAGAAAGGGGTCGTCGACCCTTGGGCTTGGGCCCCGAGCAACAAGACCCTTGGCAGCTTGGGGAGTCCTTGACTCCTTGTCGACTCCTCGAGTCCTTGGCAACTTGGCTCTCTGCCATCTGGCCTGCTGACCGCCCCTGCCCCTCTGACGCTACCGCGCATATGAAGGACGATGATTGATTGACTACCTTGGTAATGAGTACAGTGACAGACTCGGACGATCAAGTTGCTCGGGCGCACGAGGTTCTCTGGCTCGCCATGTTTTTATTTATCTAATTTTTTTCTACACCCCGTCTCCTTCTTGGTCGATGGGGGTTGGTCCCGCCTGTCCGCTGCCCCTTGCGACAAGCCATCTGCAGAATCAGAAGCAGAAGCAGAAGCATCCTGCATGCAGTATGAATGGACTGCCTACGTGCTCGTGCGTTCTTGGATGTCTGCATGCTGAGAAGGAGTGTTACTGTCGATTGGCAGATCCAATACACGATTGACTGGAACAGACTCACATGAGTCCATCCGTTAGTCCTCGACTCCTTGTTAGTACGAGTACTCCGTACTCTGTACTATGTACAGCGTGCAACTCCCTGAGCCTGTACTGTTAATATGGGTTAATAGCTGACAGCTTATTATTGAAAATCTAGGCGCCAGCGCAGATCCTCCTCTCTGCTGGTACGTCGTATTACTACTCTGCACCAAGTAATACAGATTGACAGAGTCCGATGTACGTTGTACTCCGTACTCCCGCGAGTGCCACGGCAACCTCTCATTACTTTTTCTCGTGACAGACAAGGGCTATTCGATCCCCTCCCCTCCTCCATTTCTGCCTTCCAGCCCTCGATTTAAAAGATATGCTTGTTACCGACTCGTGGTTCGATCTGGCCATGGCGTGTATCCTGGCCTATCACAGCTCCACATACATGTCGACAGCCCTTTGATCAGCCTCATGGAAGTGAGACAAGGGGAGGAAAAGCCATCACTTCATCACGCAGTATTAAAACCAGACCTGGAAAGTCGCAAGCAATATGGCAGAAAAAAAGGGCCAAAGCCCGGCGGCTGCCCGTCATTCAACTGAATTCGGCGCCAACGGCACAACGACCGTCATCCATCACCTGCCAGGCGACCAGACTGGTGGGTATCCTGGACACGTTTGACACGCTTTCCCACGAGACTAGTCGGCCTCGTACGCACTCTACGTCGTACTCGCAGGCGCAGGCCAGTCGCGGCCGGGCTGATGGGCCACGATGGGGCCAGGCTACGTACGAGCACTAAGTAATAATACAACCCACCCCATGTCATCATCATCCATCCCTAGCCTGGGCTCTCTGGGAGCAGGCGGGTGGAGTCCACAGAGTACGGAGTACGAAGTACTCATACAGAGCTAACACAAGCTACAGAGCTACTCCGTACAGAACTACGAGTACCTGCACAGAGGCACAACAGAGAGAGGCTACGACGTTAGTATTTGTGCTGGTACAGAAGAGCTGTAAGTACATGCCGCCACACTAATATTACCACGGTACTTCGTACCTACTACGACGTAAGAGGAGCAACCAAAATGGCCCCGGGGGCCCAAAAACATCCCGGTCATGGTCGTCGAGACCCCTGTCAGTACACAACCCTTGTTCTCCAATTTCTGTCCGCAGCTGGGAACGAGACCCGGCGTGTGCGTATGTGTGCGTGTGTGTGCGTGTGTACGGAGTAAGTGTGTGTGTGTATGTGTGTGCATGTCATGACCACCACCCTGCCGCGGTACGAGTGAGAGAGGCCCGGTCGGTCCCAAGTTCCAGGTCGGGGAACAAGCCAAGGCGAGCGAGTGGTGGTGGCCGATAATAGCAGCTTTAATATCACCTTGACACGAGAGAGCGAAAGAGAGAGAGTCTCACTTCAATACTCTCTTCCTCTGGCAAAACCATCATCACCAACTCCTCCTTCCCGCCGCCCACCCCCTCCCTCCCTACCAGAACTAGTCGCCTGTTGCTCCTATTCACACCTATCATCCTCTGGGCTCTCTTCCCTTCTGCTCTCTGCTCGACAACAGACCATTTAATTTCATCTTGTTCGTATTGTCTACTGGACGAAGCTCGGATTCTTCCATTCTCATCACTTGGCCTTTTGTCTGTTCTTAGTGTTTTCCCCCACGCGGTCCCTCCACCCCCCGTCCGTCACAACTTTTTCACTGGGTCTCGTTCCTGGTTCCTGGTTTATTATCACTTTCTTAGTGCTTTGTGCTCTTTACCGTCACTCACTTTCTATTACTACTGCTACTCCTCTCACCTTCTCTTCTCTACTCCTTCTTCAACAACTTGACTCACACCGTCCATCTGAGTCTGTCTCTGTCTGTCTCTGGCGTTTAGCGCTTGCTGGCAGGTGCCGTCGAGTGAGAAAGAAGATCATCCCTGGGAACGACGAGTTTCGACGATTGATCATCTGGGCTTCGACCACTGAGAGACGCGGGTCTGCCTGTTTACCGACTTTGCCCAGCGACTGGGGGCAACCACCAGCCTCTTTCTATCCTGTCCTCGACCAGCTGATATTGGATTGAATCCCTTTACCTCTTTTCCGAAATCCAGGTTGGTCCACTCCCTTTACACTTGCTCACCTTCTCCTTCCCTTCACTCCACCTACATACGGGCAACTCGTACGGCAGCAGCACCCGAAGTCTACAACGGTTGGATCATCACTGTTGGTCCGCCGTCTCCCCCCCCCGTTCCTTGGTCTGACCGGTTGCAGCGGGGCTCAGTCTCCTGGGAGGGACCTTCGCGGAACGCTCGACTAGATGCTGTCCTGACCACTCAGTTGTCAAGGATCTTCTCGGAGAGTATGAGTGGTCGCATCTGACGCATTCTACTACAGTCTTGTCCACACGCGCGCGCGCAGTCCACTTTGGACTTGCTTTGCTTGTCAACTGCTACTCCGTAACTACGGATACTATTACCACGCCGAACACCGCCGCCCCCTCTGCCCCCCTCCCTCTTCGCCTCCAGTCATCATCAACCTCCTCCACCCACACCC
>FYEU01000312.1:737713-749792 GCA_900188575.1 Geosmithia putterillii | reverse complement strand
CCCCTCCCTCACACCCGCATCTCGGCTGTCGACCTGCTCACTGAGAGCACTTGCGTGCATCATTTCTGAACCCTGCCCGGGCCTGTCAACCCCCGGCTGTGTACTACGTATTGGCGTATTGTGTCTTGGGGGGTGTCCCACACTCTTGTCGCATACCTCTCGTACATCTACTGCCGCCAGGCCACGAGTAGTATTACTCCGTCACTCGTACGAGTGCAGGCCTGCCCCGACAAAAGGCTCCGGTTCGCGCAGATCCGAAGCGCCTTCTCTCGCAACTCTTTTCTGTTGTTGTTGTTGATCCAGAAAAGGCAACCTCACTTGCCACAAGTGGTTCCTTGGTCCTCCTCGTTGGTAAGAGAAAACAACACACGGCCAGAGAGCAGCTGACAGCTGTTCTTGCGGATAGACAGCAGAGCACTCAACTTTGTAGGCACAAGTCCTTGATGCTGATATACGTCTTCCTACTGTGCAGGTGAGCGAGAGAGACAGAGAGAGATATATAGTGAGGAGGGTTGTGAGGCATTCCGCCGTCGCCGCCGCCGTCGCCACCACCAAAGGGCTTGGCTTCCAGAGTCTACACGTGCAGCAGAACGGGACGGTTTGGGTTTTCCGAAGCCCAGCTTGTCTCCTCATCTGCCTGGGTTAGCCATTCATCCTGGATTCCCCATCGTCGTCTGGCCTGTGGCATCAGGCGTCTTCCGCAAGGATAAGTCCGATCCCCTCCATTACCGACTCGGCCACCGTCACGAGTCCAGCCTCTCCCAGGACGCCACCCACGCCCAACTGCGCCCCGACCACGACGACTACGACAGCGACAGCGACCACGACGTTCGCCCAGCCTCAGTCCCCGCCTCACCAGTCCCATCATCCCCACCGGAAAGAAGAGCTGCACGACGACGAGAGCCGCTACCACCACCCTCCTGGAGTCGGCGAGGTTCGATGCAGCGGTCCTGCCGACGGCAAGGTTCAAGGGGATCGGGTCTCGATGTCGGAAAAGGGTGCTGCTCAGGCACCCGTCGCTCCCACCCATACAGCCGCAGGCTCGCCTCCGCGTCGTGACCAGGACCCTTCTTCCTTGTCTACCGGCCCGGCACGAGCCGGTAGTGGTGCCCAGCAACCCGCTGGAGATGGCCGCTACCATGGACCACCGGGGTCGCCGATAGTCCGTCCTGCTGGGGTCGAGCAGCATCAGCGATACCAGCCTCAGCAGCAGCAGGCTCCGTCGCGGGTGCTCGGCGTCCACAACATCCTCAACTCTTCGACGGCAGCGGAGCCTCGCTTCCTGCCTGCAGCCCCCGAGGGGCCGCCGCCACTGCACGTTGCTCGCACAAGAATGCGCGGTGGCGACATGCCGCAATCGTCGCCGAAGCCATTACACGCCCTGCCTACCCCCTATTACCAGGGGCATCAGCAAGGGGGGGCTGATTCTGAGTCACAGCCGAGGACGCCGTCGCTGCCGGCCATGTCCTTCTCAGCCATGCGCGGGCCCGAGTCACAGAACTACGAAGCGACGAATCCGAGACGATTCGCAAGTCCTAAGCCATCACGAGTCTCGACCTCCACTGGCTACGCCGGGCCCCCTCCTCCCCCTCCTCCTCCCCCATCCTCCCGGGAACAGCCAGACCACCACCGACTGCCCCCACGAATACCAAGCGTCTCGCCCGCAAAACGACCGTTCGAGCCGGAATACGGAGACGAGCAGCAAGGGGGCACCTTCCCGATGGGTGCCCACCATCACCACCATCCTCACCACCATCACCCGCCGCCTCGAACCGCGCAGACACCTCATTTTCCCCCGGGGGGACCGATTCCGAGGTCCTTCTCCCAGCCCGTTGGACCCCCTCCCCCTCCTCCGACGCCGGGACACCTCTCGGGCGATCCGCACGGCCGGCCAGCCATGTCGCCTCTACACGCAGGTGGCCACCCTCCTCCCCCGCCTCAGCACGCCTCCGAGGGACCTTACAGCCGACCGACATTGCCGCCGTCATCGTCTTCGGCAGCGGGCACTCCAGTCGGTGAGCAACCATCGCAGCCTCCCCCATGGGCGACGCCGTCAGAGGACGGACCTTCGCACCGATCGTCGTCGAGTTTTATGGGTGGCGCAGCCAGCATGGCACGCGAGGGCCAGCAGGCCTTTATGACGCTGCCAGGCAGTGGCGCCCCGATCCCGATCCATGTCGACTACTCGCAGGCGTCGAAGAAGGCGGACGAGAAACGGCAGCGCAACGCGAAAGCATCGACGCGGCACCGCCGCAAGCGAAAGGCCATGCAGGAGGAGAGCGCACGGCAGCTTCAGGACCTGCGTGAGGAGCGCGAGGAGATGGAGCTGCGCATGGAGGAGGTCATGGCCCAGCGAGACCACTACCGAACGGACCGGAACCGGCTACGTGATATTATCCGCGCCACGCCCGCCATCTCGGACCTCGCGGCCACGGGCCCGCCCAGCCCAGCGCCGCTACCGCCACGCGTTATGCACACCCCACTGCGCGACTACAGCAGCGAGGACTCCCTCATGGACAGGCCCACGCAGCGGCAGCGACTTGACGACAGATCCGACACGTCCGTGTACGGTGGAGGCGGTACATCCTCGGCGGCACATACCCCCATCCAGCACCCCGTGGGGTACGGGCCCGGTCCGGGACAACACCCCCATCAGCAGCAGCAGCATCAGCAACCCCCACCGCCACCGCCGCTACAGATGCCGCCCTCGCTCACATCGACGGACCGACTGCCCCCTCTGCGATCGATTGAGGGTCCGCCGCCGCACGGATCGATGGGACACGGACCACCTCCCCCGACGGGGGCAGTTTACGGCGGTGGGCCGGGGGGCGGACCGGCGTACGAGCACGATCCCCGGACGGGCCAATGGGTGCCGATACAGCCGAGGCCGTACGAGACGGGATGGGCGACTGCCCCGCGGAAACCAGGGGACGGGCCGCCGCGGTGATGATGCGCTCGGCCTCTCAAATCTTCTACGTTTTTTTGTTCGTCCCTTGCATAATAGGCTTGCGGAGCTGCAGGCCGCGACCAGCACACACACGTTTACTTACTCTTCTCTTCTGTCTCTATTTTCCTACTACCTCTTTATCATTTATTTTCTTCTTTCTTAAGCGTTTAATGTCTTTGCAGCATGGAAGGAAAGGGGGCGGACAGGCGGTGCGGGGGGCGGGGGGACCAAAAAAAATCAGCTCGGGCGACCGTATGTTGGAAAATCTTGGAAGCATTGTTATCCGTGTTTTTTTTTTTTTTTTTATCATCATCATCCATGTCTTTTTTTATTTTGTTCATCATATATGTCCCTTTTTCGGTTTCTGGCCTTGTTTGTTCTTTGCGTTGCTGTCTTGGTTTTTCTTTTCTATATTCGTCTTTTCATATCGCTGCTGGCATGCTAGTAGTGTGTCTGGCCTGGTGGACAACAGTTCTTACATTGAAGATACCATACGAGTATTTGGTACTTTTCTGTCCTTGTTGATTCTTTGGAGGGTGTACTTCTACATTGAGTAGTACACTTGGGAGGGCTTCTCTTGTTTATTCTTTGCTCGGGAGGGTATTATAGCGGGTGGAGGACAACGAACAACAAAATTGGCATGGCTGCGGAGAGAAAGACTTCCGCGGCAACACTGGTGTTATTTTTTTTTTTGCTTCTTTGATTTGTTCATGTTTCTGTTTTTGGGGTCGCTTGGGACTTGATATTATTACTTGATTCTTCCTTTTGTAGTACAAACTAATGTTATACATAATCATTTATATTGACTTGCCCTCGTGACTGATAGACCTGGGATGTGGAACGAGGTTTCTGCTGGACATGGATATGTGAATTGGCAGTGGTAGAGTCCTAATTCAGAGCTGCTTTGATACGGACTGCAAATGGTCATGGAACATGTAAAGTGAAGGGAGTCGGTCGACGTTGGCCAAGATGAAGATGATGATACTGGTGATGCTGTGGTGCTGTGGTGCTGTACCGGTGTTGTGGTGTTGTGTTGTTAAAGATGTGGAGAAGGTAGGACCCACTTCCGTGGAAGTCGCGACCGGCCGAAAATGGAAGAGCTGCAGCTACTAGCAGACACTGGACAGTACGACTACCTACTAACCGAAATCTGGCCAACTGGCCTCGTCTGCACTCTGCATCGGCATCAACATTGGGCATTTGCTTTTTTATCTCAGGCTGCATCAAGTCATTTGGGGAGACGAAGACTTGAACCCGTGCATCTCGCTACTTTTCTTTTGGACCATCCACCACTGGCTTAAACGGACGCACGCACGCGCAAAACCGACACATCTTCCGCGCAGGGCCAAGGCCCCCCTCAGTCCACATTCGCAAACATGGCCCCCCCGCCGCTTCCCGAGGCCAGCATCCTGCTCGACTACCCGCTCTACGCGCTTGACTTTGATCCTCAGGATGCGAACCGGCTTGTAGTCGGTGGAGGAGGAGGTGCTGGACGCTCCGGCGTCGGAAACAAGATTGTACGAACATATACCTACCCATCCACCCACCCTCTCTCTCTCTCTGCACTTTGCGCTCCCACCCCCTCTGCCCTTTGCGCATTGCGCGTGCGCACGCAGTAGTAACTGACTTGTTTCTTCCTACCCCCAGACCATCCTTGAGACATCGACACAGACAGAGCTACAGTCGGCCGGCGAGCTGCAGCTCTCGCGCGATGAGGACAGCGTCATGTCCCTCGCCTTTGGCCAGCACAAGGGCCGCACCACACACCTATACGCGGGCGTCAACTCGGGCCCGGACTCGGTGGCCAAGGGGGTCAACGAGCACCTCCGCAGCCTGGGCGTGGAGCCGCAGTCGTCCAAGACGAGAGCGTCGTCGGCGTCGAGGGCAAAGGACGACGGCGCCAAGAAGAACACCGGTACCACCAGCAACAACACGGTCAAGATCTCGGAGCTGTCGCGCACGTCCTTGTTTGCGCACCCGGACGATCTGGACACGTACCAGCGTGTGCTACGCGTCGTGGGCGGCATGGGCGCGGCGAGCACGGCCATGGGTAAGCACCCGCAGCTCATCGTGTTCGAGGCGACCGGGTCCAAACCCAGGGTCAGGAAGCTCGTGGAGCTGCCGCGCGAGGTCGAGGACCTTGACATCGTCCAGACGGGCCCCAGCCAGTTCCAGGTGGTGTTCTGCTACAAGTACGAACTGTACGTGGTCAATGTGGGCAAGGAGACGGGTGACGACGAGGAGCCCAAGCTGGTCTTCACGATGCCCAGCGATGTGCCGCAACGGCCGGCCTTCCGGTCCCTCCGCTACCTCGGCCCGCAGTTTGTGCTGGCGGCGTCCAACCTGCCCGGACGCAAGGGCGTGGTGCTGCAGGCGCTGCGGCTGCCGTCGTCCCGTAACAAGGAGACGAGGCTGGCGGCCACGGCCAAGCTGGCGGGGGCTATCAGCGCCACAGCTATGGCCGTGACCAACCTGACGCCTGCCGCGGACCCGCTGGCCCCTCTAGGGGAGACGCAGTTTGTCGTGGCCGTGGCGGCCAATGACTCGTCGCTGTCGCTGTACACGCTCGAGCACAAGAAGTCGGACGACCTGACGCTCCTGGCGGACCTGTACCCGATGCACAAGATCAAGGAGACGCACCACGGTGGCAACATTACGGCCCTGGCCTTTTCCACCTTTTCAACGCCCAAGACGCACCTGCGGCCGCAGTTCATCAAGCTGGCCAGCTCGTCGCTGCAGAAGTCGGTGACGGTCCACAGCATCCCGCTCCGCCGGCTTCCCGACCGCCCAGCAGGCTCATCGGGGAGCAGCAGCGGGAGCAAGAAGGCGGCACCACCTCCGCAGGTGCGTTACGTGGCGGCCATCAAGTCGCAGGGTCCCAACTCGTACCGCCTCATCCTGCTGCTGTCCCTGATAGTGCTCGCGATGGCGGTGATCTACCAGGCGACGCTGGAGATGCTGGGAGCTAGCGAGCCCATAATCCACGTACACCGGGTTCTCCCGTCGTGGTACGAGCCTCTCGTGCGCAACACATCGTCGCAACCGTCTGCGGATAGCAGCATCAACATCAGCGATGACGACTTCCTATCGAAGCTTCTCGGAGGCGACAAGACAGTTGTGGACACGGGCAAGGTCTTCGTGCTTAAGCAGCAGCAGCAAGCAGAGGGTCAGGTGGGGGATACCGCCCCCGTGGTCAAGGTGGACGTGCAGCAGACGGCGGAGCAAGGCAATGCCAAGTCGTGGGACGATCTGCCTGAGGAGACCAAGGCTTCGTGGCGGGAGGCGCTCGCCAAGGCGGGGGTGTGGACGCAGGACAAGGGCGAGGATGCACTGCGGGCGATTGGAGTGGTCTATGGCATCGGCACATATGAGGCGGCACGAGCGACGGTCGAGGCTTAGTTGTCGTTGCCGCCGGGCAACAAGGCTGTCCTGATCATACTGTTGGTGCTGTGCCTTCACATATATACGAACCGGGTGGCTGTCGATGAGGACCTCGACGAGAACTCCAATGCGAACTCTGAGGAGGACTCCAATTTGGAGTCGGAATCCGAGGCTTCGTTCGGTGGCGACGAGATCCGCTAGTATCTGTTTGAGGACAGCTCCGACGACGATCCCAACGACAGCGTCTACAGGCGCTTGGGTGTGGATGGGGAGTGGGCGCGGGCACAAAGAGGGTGAGGATGAGGACTTGTACTCGTAGCGGACATGGGGGTTATCAAAAGGTATATACTTATTAGCTGCGGGAGTTTTGGAAGTGTATTATGAATTGATTGTATGTTTACTTCAAGTACGTCGTAAGTTTGAGCCTAGGAGTATGAGTATGTGGTAGCGAGTGATGCTTTGAGATGTGTGAGTAGGCTGTATGAGTGCGTTTTTGCAGATGTCTAGCAATGCATGAGTGTTTCAACCCTGTACTTGTATGTTCATTGTCTCATACTTTGTATTGCCAATGTCTATACGAGTACGAATATTTGCATTCGCACTTGTACCTACTCGAGTACGAGCATGTCCAGATCCAGCCTGGTGTGTGCCTGGCTTGGGGTGAGCATTCACGTTCACTTCACCCATACTCGTACGAGTTGGGACTGGCGTCCTAGAGTCCTGGCGTCTGCGTCTGGTGCTGGCGCGCACCTTGAGTGGATGTGGATGCAAGCTGCACCTGACGCATAGGTGTGACGAGGGTTGTGTGTTACTCCGTACTCCGTACTCCGTAAGGGACGGGCGGGACGTGGACATGGACATGGGGGGTGATGAAACGGGGGATGACACGCGGGCGGGTTTCAATGTTTGGTATCTCGGTCACTGCCAAACTGCGTGCTTGTGCTGTATTTCCCCAACTTTGATGCATTTGCTTTGTGGCGTACAGGTACAGATACAGATACAGGTACAGGTACAGTCTACAGGCCACTTGTTCTACTTGTTGGTCTTTTCACAGAGTGTTATGAGAGTATGATGTGATTATTGAAGCAGAGCAGGGGTAAAGATTGAGTGAGGCATTACAGAGTATGGAACAGAGTAGTATTGTCAATCACTTTGCAGAGCAGTGAGTGAGTGGTGAGTGAGTGGCGATTGAGTGCTTTACAGCGTACAGATACAGTGTAGTGTAGTGCTGCGGGTATAAATGGGCCTCGGGACCTTGCACCTGCCTTTCCTGCTTCCTGCCCTGTCCTGCCCTGCAGTGCAGCCTTGCGTTGCCTTGCGCCTGCCTTGCGTTGCTTGCCCTGTTGCCCTATTGCCCTGCTTGCTCTTTGGCATTTGCCTTGCTCGCCCTGCTCGCCCTGTTCTTGCCTCATTTACAAAGTGCAGGGCAGATATTACCGTGTTAATTAGCCTTGGAGCCAGCAGCGCATGCATTCACTGCTCCCTAGAGGCCATGCATTCACTGCTCCCTAGAGGCTGGAGCATCGAAAAGCAGCGCCACAGAATGTGCACCAAGTGGTACGATATATTGTCCTGCGTGAAGATCATGCGACCTCTTGAGAGAATACTGGTAAAAGACCGATTTGCAGCTAGCAACGCACTGTACTGCATAGTGGTCCGTAAGTACTACTAGTAGTACTAGGTAGTATGGAGCACATCCCGAGGGAGGCGTACCGGCGCAAGTACAGCGTAGCGGCCAGAAAAAAAGCGGACCCACCATCTCCAGCTGACGACGACGGGAGCCGTCATTCAGCTCTGATGCATGTTTTACTCGGGTCGGTAACCAGTTAGAGGTCTCGGTGAGGTGGTTCGGGAGGTCTAGTGTAATACTGCAGTGTAGGTTTAAGTGAGCGCAGCGCAAGTAGGGCTCCGTCTATGAACGAGTTGGTAGTAGTATCGAGGATTGCTACATTGACGCTTTTGCACCGCGACAAAGGCGACGTGAGTACGAAGACGAGTATACGTACTCCGTATACAGTAGTAGGATCTATGGTCGTAATTCGTAATTCACCGACGTGCGCGGGGTTCACGATTTACAGCCCATGGCGGCACATCAGTGGGCGTCAGGGGAGGATACTACCTGTACTCTGTGAGCCGCAGCCTGTATTATAGCGTCCATAGAAGTAGTACTAGTAGTAGGCGTCGGTGAGCAGTGGACGTGTGCCTGCTCGTACAGGCGCCCGAACGCAGGACGGTGTAGGGGACGGCTGTGGCTTGGCTGGGTGCACCGAGGGTGGGAGCAGGGGTTCTGCCGTGGCTTTTCAGGGTTCTGCTAGTATTACTGTCTAAGGTGTTGTACCGTAAACTTGTACCTGTACGAGGGCGGGATGGGTACGAGTGGAAGTACTGAGGACTACGCGCGAAGTAATATATCCTTGGGGGCCATTCTGGTATTGCCCTTGCGTGTACGAAGTGCTCCGTAGTACTCGGTAGAGAGCAACTGTTAATAAACAACAGTTAATAAACAACGGTTAATAGAGTCAAAGGCGGATACGGTAATACTCGTACGCATACGGAGTACAGAGTCCACATACGCGATACGCAATACGGTGACAGGGCAGAGACGCAAAACGGTCACGAAAAAGGCAGCTGCTATTGTGGAAAGTACGAGCCTAGCAAAAAGCAACAATACGCTGTACGAGCACAGCGCAGTAGAGTGCACGCAGTGCACGCAGTGCAAGATACCTGTAAATGGACAGTATTCATTACGGGCTACAGGCTACAGACTACAGACTACGGGCTACTTACGGGCCACGGCAGCAGCCCATCCCATCCATTTGCTCGGTAGTACCGTGGCGGGACCCGCAGTTTTGCGTCCTTGCGTCCCTTGGTGCCTTGGCCTGGCCCACACGGATGTGAATCATGGCCATGAAGTATAGCAGGTATTATGATGTGAGTACAAGTACCTATTCTCCATACGCCGTACTCATGGCTGTATTAGCTGGAGCTATTTTACTGATCATGACGATTGAATTATCGAATGGTTACTCGTATGGAGAATTACAGAGTATAGAGTCATAGTGGTGGCACCCTGTTCTTGTTCCCGTACGGAGTACTCCGTACTTCACGCAGTCTAGAGAGTTGAGCTCGTCTGGATGACTGCGGCCGGGATTAAATATCGACGGCATATTGTACATGTACCGGGACACCCGAAGGAAGGCGCCGGACGGTCGTGGCTGCCAGAGCCCAACGCCCGAGTTTGACAATGGCAGACAAGACAGCCACCAATGGTCCACCGGTGCACTATCTGCAACCCATCTCTTTTCGTCATCTCAGCGCACTCATCTCATCTTTTTTTTTTCTTCTTTCTATTTCATTCTGTATCTTTTCCATTCCCCTTGGTATCATCATCATGACATCGCAAAGTGTTACCGGTGAGTAGGCGTATGAGTGAGAATGTGAGTGAGTGCGGTGCAGGTTGGCTGCCAGTCCGTCAGCTGGCATCCATCGCATCTGCCATCTGTGCTCAGATCACCGACCAATCACCCACCGCAGAGCCCCAAGCCCGAAGCAGACCCCTGTCACCCGCCCCCTCCACCACTTTCTTTTACGGGTCAACGGGTCAGTGGGCGTTGTCTGCTGGCTGGCTGCTCCTCCTCAGCAGACGAGTGCTGTGCAACCAGAGGGGGGAAAAGGAAGAATGTTCCAATACTGATGATCTCGGTGTGCAGATGGAATAGCCATCGAGATGCCAGATGTCAATACTAATGGATGCTGTAGCTACTCCGTGCAGAGGGCGGTGCCTGGTGCTTGCTGTCCGTGTACTCGTGTTTAGGCGCAAGTACAAGTAGTACGGAGTAGTAGTACCAAGTATCAGTACAGGTAGGCCAGCGATTACCTAAGTACTCATACACGTCAAAACACCAAAAATACATCACCGTCGCCAGATCTGGAGCCTCGTTTGAAGTACCCCCATGTCGCAGTACACACACACTCACCGTCTACTAATACTCCGTAATACTTGGTACCATCCATCCAACCAACCATTACCCACCCCCAGTCACCCAGCGCCGGCGCCAGCACCAGCACCAGCGCCAGTCCCAGTTCCCAGTCGTCCCCCCCAGTCCAATCCCCCAGTCCCGGTTCTCTCCCGTTCCCTCGCGCTCTCTGCTCTGCTCTACTCTCGGCTCTGCTGGCTGGCTGCCTGTTGCAGGACTGTCCCCTCCATCCTATCCTACCCTCCCCCCCCGGGAAGCCCAGCCCAGCCAGCCCTTCTGGACTGACTCTCTTTTCGCACTCCACGCCCCTCCACCAAACTTCTCCGCGTGCTCATCGTCGTCATTTCTGGGCTTCGTCGGGTTTGCTTCTTGGACAGAACATTCCTGCCTTGGCCGCGCAGGGGAAACAATATCCTTTATTTGATTTCGTCTTCTTCTTTCGCATCAGACCCTGTCGCGCCTTGCTGCTTTTACCCGTTATTGATTCGTCTTGTCTCTGTATCATTTCTGTCTCCCCCCCCACGACCGCCTGCTGCTCGCTCGGTACTTGTTGGTTCTTCCCAATCCATCGTCTTCGATAATACTCCCTTACCTCGACGCCGACGGGAGAAACAAAAAAAAGAGGCAGACGGCATCCTCCTCTCGAAACCCCCAACAGACGCATTCGAAGCCGACGATATTCGCCTCATCGACGACACGACGACGACGACGACGACCGGCAATTAGAACAAGGCTCGACGAACCCTGTCGACCCGACCGTTTGTACCCCCCTCGCGCTGTGCCACCCACCACAACGCGCGCGTGCGTCCTCCATCGACAGTTGCAAACACGAACAAAGCAACAGACGAGAAAAAAAAAAACCGAGCGACACCTTCGCCTTGCCCGGTCACTTGGATGAAGGAATAGACGATTGACCTTCCATCGTCTCCTTTTTCCCTCCTCGCATCGTTGCTTGGCCGTCCTGCCGCGCGCGCCACGTGTTGCTGCCCGTGCCCTTACTTCTACTACTACTTACGAGTACTCCGTACCTACGGAGTATTAGCAGTTAGCACGCAGTACTTGGTACTCACCACTTCTCTCTAACTCACTCACTCTCGGGTCTCTTGTCTCTTGGCCTCTTGGTCTCTCCCCACCTTTTTTTTACCCTTCTCGCCAATTTCCCAACCCTTCTCCCATCCATCCATCCTCTTTGCCTCTCTATTCTTTCCCTCCCTCCCTCCTGCTGCTGTCAATCCTCCGCATCGCCTCGACCATCTCGACGTCGCGCAGACAATCTCTCCGGTCCTGGCTGCACGCACAAAGTATATGGACAGCCCCTGGGGCCCACAGGCACCTTTGGACAAGGCAGCCCGGATTTCCTGGTGATCGACCCGCCACCAACTTTTGAGCTCGGGGCCAGGCCACCATACTTTACCCGCACCGCCATCTCGACTCCAACACGCCGCGCTCCATCCGTGGTTCGCGGTTTGCGGTAACGCCTCGTCGTACGCCTCCTGTCGAAACTTTATCGACGCCCGACCCCTCTCGCGCTCGAGGAAAAATAAAAATACACGAGGCAACAATTCGCAACTCTCCCGAAACCTTGGCTCGACCGATCCACGACACGCCCTTGCATCACCAGAACCTTCCTCCCCTCTGTTCGCGTCGTCCATCGCATGAGTCTTCATCTCGCCGTCCCGACCACGATCACGGCCACGACCCGCGTCCCTGGCGGATAGATTCTCCCAAACGGATCGTCTCCCGACCGCCTCCCGACCGCCTCTCCTCCACCTCC